>JPKZ01001412.1:373003-385426 GCA_000803305.1 Toxocara canis | reverse complement strand
GGAAGCAGTAGGAGGGCGCCTTTAGTCAGGACTTCTTTTATTCCCAATCCTCTGAGTTCTCGAGATCCCTCCATCCTCGACATTTTGACACCTGAAAATCCCTATCGCGACCTTAAAAAATTCTTTTTACACAATCAGTGACTGCGTCACCTGATAGCAGCGACTGGCACATATTTCAGCGGTTGGTGCATCGCTTTTAACTTCGAATTCCGATACGAACGCTTTTGGACGCTCGGCAATTGGATCCACTTGGAACCATACGACACAGCCTGAAAGAATCCTTTCTTTTCTTTAATCTGAAAGTAATTAATTTTCCGCAATCTGAGAATCAAAAAACATTTGCACAAATAAATATTTGCATCCATTTCTCGATGCATTTATAATGGTGTGATTTGGAATAACTAATCATACTCATGTGTAACATTGCAGGACCTTTCGAAACAGTATCGAGATCGATTGAGCCATTATGAGGTCCCTTTTTTTTCGCCTTGCTGCTTGCAACTTTTAGATGGTATGCTGTAAGCTTCAGCCAAAAGAATGTTTAGAGGGCTACAGTGGTTTATCTCAAAACTTAATGTGACTTGCATGAAACATATTATATTTATTTGCCTTTCTAAGGTTGCCGGAGCATAATAAGGTGACACGACCATTTTCAGTCGAGGTAAGGTGGCGCTATAATGACGAGGATAAGAATCGCTACTCTCTTATACTTCCTGGAAAAAAGTCAAGACTATCGTTAGCTAACATAATTGTAATGGAGGTTTCAACCGACAATTTTTTTAAAGTGAGGAGTGGTCTGATTTGGTATCAGAAAACTGATGTCGATAGGATTTAGATGGATCCTCCAGATGTCAAACGATGAAGTCATTACTATTCGTTAATAAATATGTCTAGACTTCGGCATAACCAAATTAGAACCATATCTCTCTAATGGAAGCTTATTGAGAAATTTCAGAAAAGAATTAAAACGCTTCTGAGGCAGAAAAAGAGACGGAAATAGAAGAGATTGTTCTAAGCAATCTGGCAGAAATCGCAAAGTAAATGTCAACGATGCGTGGGGTTCACATGCGCTCACAAGTAACCACTGAGGGCACAGTGTACAAGCGCTGCAGTAGACAGGGCCACAAGAGGGAAAAAGAACATTAGCCAACAACAAACACAGGCTGCTTCTAAATAGACTCTGGCTCGGTTAGGAGTGAAGTCTGGCTTTGGCCAACATCGTCCTTTGAAGAGGATGTAAATTCAGCGATGTACGATAACTTCGAACTTTTGCGCTTTACGACATATTCTCGTATATAATGGAGCGCAAGGATCAGTCGTCGATTCACTTGTATGTCCTTAAAGGATAGCCTTACCTTCGACGAACTAGACCCTTGCGCCTCATGCATCTGTGCTGCGCATGTGCAAAGAACAGCATTGCTCATGCTAGTGAGACGAACAACAACGAAACGTGCACCTCGTTGTGAGCGACAAAAATGCATTACAGTGTTACAGAATTTCTTCATGTTTTGCGTCCTCTCATAAACGGATTACATGTAAGAGGCCAGTTCCAGAACAAAAAAATTTTATATATATGTGTATAAATTATATATATATATATATATACATATGTATATATGTTGTTTCTTATAAATGCTTTTTTTATATATGATTTTTTATTATGATTTTAAGCTATAACCGTGAGTGAGGTTTGCGTTATTTGAGCTTTATTGACTGCGCTCTAATGAAGCTGACTTTTAGCGTTTGTTCATAGGCAGTTTGACAACTGATACGACGCTCTCAGTGAAATATTTCTTGCAAATAACAGAACTAACTTCGCCTCATTTTTAACGCCATTTTCTCACTAGAAATATTGGTTAGTGCCATATTGCAAACATTCAAAAATCAAAGTTAGCAGCTTCTATTATATCTGATGGCTGACCACTCTGTGCCAAACTAGTTCAGCAGTATGAAAGTTTTGCACCAATGTTGACAGATTTCCGAGTTTTTTTTTTGCAGTATTGTAGTTGTACATATCCTTTATTGTGAAGACAGTCTTTTGAATTGGAACGACAAATCGATGTTAGCTTTCGCGTATCGTAACACGTACGTGATCTGAAATGGCGATTAAGGGATCTCATTGCTTCATGCATGCACACTGATAATTGACAGCAGGCTAGTGCTGTGGCATACAATTTATGTTAATTAGTGTGCCTTACTTGCCATGCAATATAGCTTTCACTGTTGAGGTTCCATTCAATTGTTCTGATGTTTTCAAATTCTTTCACCTCGTTCACGCTCTTCTCTCTCAACGCCCCAAACAAATTTCGCACATTCCTCCATTATCTCCTTTGTTCCACTAACAGATTCTGAGCTCCTCACTCTCAGAAACTTCATATGATCCATTAGCAAAACGGATGTTAGGCCGCCATCATACTTTTCCAAACTTACTCCGACCGCACACGCGTATATGTTAAGCACATTCGACTGCATGTATAACGTCACACCTCTTTGACAAATAAGCGTTTTGGCAAAACCATCAGCACTCTGGCCGCAAGATAACAGCGCTTTCGCTTTAGAGATAGCATTGTTCTATACACATTTGCAGTATTCGTGTCTTCACTCCAAACTATAATGCGAAGCTGTGGTACCCCTATTTCTTTCTGGTGTGTCTATGTGTGTGCGAGTGTGTATTTGTAGTTACGTGTGTGAGCAGATGCGTGTGTGTGTAGGTGTGTTTATTTAGGCGAGGGTGTGTGTGTGCGCATACGTGTGTATGGGTCTGTGTAGGTGTACGTGTATATGTATATAGTCCGTGTGTGCGCAGGCTTGTGTATGTGCAGGTGTGTGTGTGCAGGCTTGTGTGCGCGTGGGTGTGTGTAGGCGTGTGTGTGGGTGTGTGTGCACGTATGTGTGTAGGCACGTGTGTAGATGTGTGTGTAGGTGTGTGCGAGCGTGTGCGTAGGTGTGTATGTGTACACGTTTGTGGACGGGTATAGGTGTGTGTATGTATTTGTGTGTGTGTGGGGGTGCGTGCAGGTGCGTGCGTAGACGTGCGCGAGTGTAGGTGTGTGTCTTTCTGTGTGTAGGTGTGTGCGTAGGCGTGTTCAGGTGTGCACTGTGCGTACAGGCGTGCGTAGGCGCTTCCAGGTGTGTGTACTTGAGTAGGCGTGTGTGGGTGTGGGCGTGTGCGTAGATGTGTGTAGGCATGTGCGTAGGTGCGTGTGTAGATGCGTTTAGGTGTGTGCAGGTGCGTGTATATATGTGTGTGTTGGCGCGCGTAGGTATGTCTGCGTGTGCGTCTGTGTGCAGGTGTACGTAGGTGTGCGTGGATGTGTGTAGGTGTGTGTGTGTGTGGGGATGTGTGTAGGTGCGTGTGCATACGTGTGTTTTGGTGCACGCAGGTGTGTAGGTGTGGGTGTGTGGGTGTATGTGTAGGTGTGTGCGTGTGTGTGGAAGCGTGCAGGTGTATGCACGGGGCGCATGTTTGCGTGGGCGTGTGCAGGCGTGCGTGTGGTTGCGTGTGTAGGTGCGTGCGTATGTGTGTAAGTGTGTGTAGGTGTGTGCGTGGTGTGGGCGTGTACGTGTGCGTGCAGGTATGTAGGCAGTGTGTGTGCAGGCGTGTGTATAGGCGTGTATATGTGTGGCGTGTGTGTAAGTGTGGGTGTAGGTGAGTGTGTATGTGTGTAGGTGTGTGCGTAGGTCTGTGTAAGTGTGTTTAGGTGCGTGTGCAGGTGTGTATAGGCGTGTAAGTGTGTAGGTGTGTGTAGGTGTGTAGGCGCGTGTGTGTGTAGGTGGGTGTAGGTGTGTTTAGGTGTGTGCGTGGCTGTATATGCAGGGGTGTGTAGGTGTGTGTAGGTGTGTGCGTAGTGTGTGCGTAGGTACGCGTGCAGGTGTTTATGTAGGGGGGCGTGTGTGCAGTGGTGTGTGTAGGCGTGTACGTGTGGTGTGTGTGTGAGTGTGGGTGTAGATGCGTGTGCATGTGTGTAGCTGTGTGCCTAGGTGTGTGTAGGTGTGTTTAGGTCTGTGTGCGGGTTTGTGTAGGTGTGTGTAGGCGCGTGTGTAGGTGTGTGCGTGGGTGTGTATGCAGGGGTGTGTCTGTGCAGGGGTGTGTGTAGGCGTGCATGTCTGCGTGAGTGTGTGTGGGTGTGTGCGTAGGGGCGTGTAGGTCTGTTTAGGTGTGTGTGCGGGTGTGTGTAGGTGCGTGCAGGCGTGTGTATAGCTGTGTGCGTCGGTGTCTATGCAGGGGTATGTGTATGCGCGCATGTGTGTGTAGGTGTGTGTAGGTGTGTGTATGTGCAGGTGTTTGTGTGTAGATGTCTGCGTGCATGGGTGTGTGTGTGCGTGTGTGTAGGTGTGGGTATATAGGTGTGTGCTTCGGTGTGTGCTTCGGTGTGTGCGTGTGTTTGCAGGTGTGTGTGTGTGTGTTTTGGTGTGTGCGTAGGTGTGCGTGCAGTTGTGTAGTTGTGTGTCCACGTGTGTGTGGGTCTGCGTATGGGTATGTGCGTGGGTGCGTGTATGTGGGTGTGTAGGTGTGTGTGGGTGTGTAGGCGTGTGTGTGGTTATATGCGTAGGTGTTCGTGTAGGGGTGTGTGTGTGTGCAGGTGCGTGTGCATGTGTGTATGCGCAGGTGTTTGTGTGTAGATGGCTCTGTGTATTTGTGTGTGTGTGAGTGTGCGTGTGTGTTTGTGTGTGCAGGTATGTATGCGTGTGTGTAGGTGCGTCTGTAGGCGTCTGTGTAGGTGTGGGTGTGTGGGTAGGGTGTGTGTGCGGAGGCGTGTACATAGGTGTGTGTAGGTATTTGCGTGTGTGTGTAGGTGTGTAGGTGTGTATGTAGGGGTGTGTGTGCAGGCGTGTGCGCGTAGGTGTTTGTCTGTCGGCGTGTGTGCGGGCGTGTGCGTTAAGGTGTTTGCGCGTGTGCACGTAGGTGTGTGTAGATGTGTGTGCAGGTGTGTGTAGGTGTGTGTGCGCGTGTGTGTGAGCGTTTGGGTGTGTGTATATATGCGTGTGTTTTCGTGTCTTTATGTGTTTTTGCATGGATAAATATATGTATATATATATATATAATCTATATATGTACATGTATATGTATGTGCATATATATATACATCATAAGTATATACATACATATATAATGTGTGTTTGTGTTTATGTGTTCGTATGTTCGTATGTCTCTTTGTTGGACTATCACCTATCAAGGCTTGTGCGTGTTTTGCTGTTTCAAGCGACTGCGGATAAAGCATCAATAAGCGGGAAGGTTATATCATTCAGTGCAAAAAAAATGTTGCATTGAAATGAACACAAAAGGGTAGTTTTATTTCGACTTTATTCACTCTGCCACGCAAAGAAAATGCCAGCATTCCATAAGTAGCCAATAACTGCAAAAAAAAAAACGCAAAAATGAGCATATGGACGCGGCAGGAAACCGCACAATTAAACAAATAGAGCCAGCCGTCTGTTGGAAACCCTCACTACTGCGGTATGAAATTTAGCACTGGTAAAAGAAGATGAAACATTCAGTGAAACTTTACGAACTGTTATCACCTGACCCAACCTGTCATAATCAAACGAAAAGAATAAGAAAATAAATATGTGGTGAAGCCTCAAAGTTCTACGGTGAGTTAACTGTTCATGGGAACTGAACCTCTATTTCCATCAGTGCTATAACCGAACAAATAAATAGTGCTCTCGTGCAAACAAAAAGTGTGAGAAGGCAGGGAATGTGCAGTTCATGGATTCGTTATCCAAATATACGAACATTTCGAAGAAGGGGGCCAGCTTTACACGACACATTTATCAGTGCCTTCAGCACGGGGAAGAGGGAGGAGTGGTAAAAAGTAATGACGAGTGGCGTTATAGGCGCTTTATTGTAATTACACAGTAGTCAGCCTTAAGGCCATTGCGCTGCATACATACAACACTACTGCGTATCACACTTGATCGTCTGTCTCGATGACGCGTCAGCAGTGTGCTATCGCGGCCCTTTATTGCTGCTCTCCCTTTATTTCATCTATAAACGTTATAAATATACAGTCACTTTATATTGCTATTTTAAAAGAGTCAGCTTGCTTACTGCGTTCCAGCTGATCTAGCAAATCGCTCATTCGCTAAACTTTTTGCATCAACTTCATAAGCGTTTTAAATACTCGGACAGCATTCTAAATGAGAAATTTTTAAACCGTTGCACATGTAAGATACAATACGGTCTGCCAGCTTTTGAGCCATTTTCCTTCACTGTACTTGCCCTAAATAAAATCAGTCTTGGTAGATTCTCCAGCCGCCTTTCGTTTTCGTAGCATGCCAAAAGATGGCATTCCTTCTAGTACAGAATGGTAGTTTATGGACACCATTGGAAACGATTATGTATGGAAGCGGAAAAGACCGAAATAGGAGAAAGTTAGTCTGCGATTATAGAAATATCCGAATTAGAACTTCATAAGGACAAGTTAGCAAAAGCGTTGTCTTGCATCTGAGGTAAGTTCATAACTTCGGGGCGTGTGTATGACTCTTGTGGTACCTACAGCATTGCAACAGGTACTATAAAGAAAACGGATAGCGTATTCGCTGAGATCATGGGCTTCAGGAAAAATAAGGGAGGGGTTGTCTAAACGACATTAATCTACTTATTCGAAGGTTTAAAAAATGAAGACTTCAGGTCACTCAAGCGCTTTGGCAAATTTACATTTGCGAAATGCATTATGCCGATGTCGTGTATGTTTATAGGCACGTGTTCGGTTTGTGAATAAGCTTGTCTGCTCAACAATTTCAACCCGGCAGCCAATGAGGCTGGAGTTACAACTTTCGTCCTGTTTTCACTCCTACACCCAATTTCAAGCCAATTCGTGGACCGCGAGGGAGTTACAGTCACTTGAGCAGGTTTTAAAGAAATACATGCATTTTGCCGTCAATCGTGTTACATATCCCACCTGTCGTGGCATATCCCAATTTCGTATCAATTATTAGTATGAGTGGCTGGACCAGGAGGAATAGAAATTTTCATCTTTTGGAGGCAGTTTAGGAAACCCGGTCTTATGACTGAGGTCATCAAAGCGCATGTCTTACCACACCATGGAACGCATTCTTACCTGTTTTGAAATAGTACATCAAAAGGGATGGTTGAGGTAGAAATGTCACATGCAAACGTTAAGGTCTTTTATGTAAGTGAATGCAAAATTTCGTGAAGTCTAAGTAAACGTATGACTGGCGTCTTATGAGAGAGAGAGAGAGCGAAGCCATACAACCCTTTTAAAGGATGCGCCAGCCACACAGTCGCGTTTATGACGCCCAGCATTCAATTAACACTGCCCGTTTTTCGATCTTTTGACGAGGCGGCTATAATTTGGTGTGGTCGGGTGGACTTAAATTTGGCTATTAAGATAGATCAAAAGAGACAAATTCACATATCGCTCAGTTGGGCCTACCTTACATGTTTTATATAAAAATATATATATTTTTTTCTGCTTTCTGCATTCCTCTTTCATATGGCACTCGTCATACACCGTGGATTATCTATGGCTCTAATCCGCTCAATCTAGTTCATTAATTGGCTTGCGTTTTGAACGAGTGAACTCCCTCCATAAAGTGTTCGCGCTTTCGTCCGCTCTTCCCCTTTATCCCTCCTTCTGCTCATTTCGCAAAACATTGCATGGCGAACAACTGAGACAAATTCATGCGGCATCAGGGATTTGTTCGCTGAACACGCCTCAAAGAATTTCTTGTTTTTCATCAACGCTTAAAGTTTCTCATGAGCAATGGTCACCTACTGCCAGTAGCTTCCACCAAGCAACTTAGAATTTCTGGAGGCCGCAATGTCTGCTGGTAACGTAGGCACCGTCAAACGTCCGAATTGACCGACATGCTTTGGTCAATGTGTCGATATTTCAACTGCATGAAATTCCACGGGCATTTTTTTTTGGTTGATAACTTCACCGCAAATGTTCGACAGGTGCTGCGAAAAAATCTGATCTACTTTTGGGTGCATTCGCATGGGCTCATTTTCGCGAACCGTAACCGTCACCACAACGTTGGAGCCCAGGTTCAGGTGAGGAATGCTCAGCAACACATGCCGCAAAGGAAAGGTGATTTTTAATGATGCTTGCATGCAAGAAATTGCTGCAGCTAAAACATAAAAAGGAAACAAGAGTTTTTGTGTGCTCAGCGATGACAACAACACACTATGGCTTTTCAGTAGTGTTTGAGAGCTCTTCCTTACGTAATTCACATATGCCCCTGCGATGCGTACGCCGAGCGCCTCTTTGTCTGCTCTCACACCTAAATAAAATCAGAGAAAGCCAAAGTGAACAAGAAATTGCTCAGACGCATCAAGCGGTCGCCTCTGGAATATACACAACGAACTTTTTTGCCTTCAGAACCTCATGCCTTAAGGTGTATATGCAATAAATAGAACAGAATGTAATACTACTACACTCACCGCGTCAAAAGCGTCAACGGAAGCGGGTATGTTACGGGCACACACACTGAAGTTATGTATTAGTGAGTTTTAGAGATGTGTCGAACTTGAAACGATTTTCTTACCATGTTGCAATGGTGCTTCTGTTGATTGTTTTGCTGTTTCCTCATCGGGCTTCTGCTCAGGATTCTTTTCTTCAGCTTCTTTCGGTTTCTCCTCCTCGGCAGGTTTTTCTTCGGACTGTTTGGGCTGTTCCGTAGTAGGTTTCTCTTCTTCGGGCTTCTTGGACTCCTCTTCCGTGGTCGGTTTCTGTTCTTCAGGTTTCTTGGACTCCTCTTCCGTGGTAGGTTTTTCTTCCTCGGGCTTCTTGGGCTCTTCCGTGGTAAGTTTCTCTTCCTCGGACTTCCTGGGCTCTTCTTGTGTAACGCCTTTTTCCTCTTCTGCAGCTTTTGTTGCGGTTGTAGCCTCCTCCTCTTTTTTGGACTCTTGCGCAGCTTCTCCAGGTTTTTCCTCTTCCTTCTCTGCTACAGCCTCTGTTGTCTCCTGTTGCTTCGTTGGTTCTGTGGTTGTCTTTTCACGCTCAGCTGAAACTGTAATTGTTTAATAAGGAGATACGCACATTTACATCATTTTAGTTTCAGGAATTTTTTCCACGTATCGAGTGCTGATGGAGACTCACGGGTGGTCCAATACTTATAAATTAAATACTTATCCGATAATTATCCAATACGTTTATCGACTTTGGAATTTTTGTCAATTTTCGGTTTTGGAATACCATTTTTGGAATATCATTTAAAATAAAAGCACTAAAATTCAGTTTAACAAAGCAAAAAGACTTATATGCGCAATAGTTCAGCCATTTTTTTCTTGCTGGTTCCTGCACATATGACATCTTAGCATTTCAACAGAACACATTCATTATCAAGTGATAAATTAACTAAGAGGATTCAATATGGATTCAACTAGTCGGTTTTATTTTATACAGCTGGTCCCAAAATTAAAGAAATGCTATCATGCCATATGCCTATCGCGGCTAAAAATTCACCGCTGTGATTGCTTAACTGCAACGGCGAACAGAGCTATTTCACATGCAGTAGACCTACACACTTATCAACTGGAAAGGCGATATTTCTTAACTGTCTCCACATCACAAGCAAGCGGTAATAGATCCTGCAGATGTGTGGTATAGAACACAGTCACTGTGCGGTATACTAGCTCCTCGGTGATAGCCACTGAAAGCATGTACTAAATATCGCCGTTCTTCACCAATTATGGCCATAATTGGTGAAGAACGGCGATATTCAGTACATGGCCGATTTGTAAATGACATGACCCATACAAAAGTCTGCCATTTAATAGCATTCGAACATTCCAAATCGCGGTTGAAGATGAACCGCTAGGCGAAATCTCAGCTTTTCAACGCGCTTCGTGTCCGTGTCAGACTGGTACTGCGTTGCTGGATATGGAAAAATATTGTCAGAAATGGAAAATTTTTATGGTGCATGTGTGCACTGGTGCGCTGACTTCTAGCCAAGCGATTCCGTAATAAATAAATACAAATAAAATAAAAACAAGCAACCGTCAAAACGCCCACCGTTCAGCTTGGCGAGGTCGAGCATAATATCGACACCTTCGTCTCCTGGCCTGTGCATTCCTGCAATAGTACCGAGGGACTAAGACAACATATGTTGCAAAAGACGAAGTTATGCATGCGCTCATGATTTTAAAGCATCCTACGCGGATGATAAAAAATTGGCTAATGCGCAATTTGGGCTGCTTTCTTTCGCTTTGTTTAGTGACAAGGTGCCACAGGCAGTAATATCGTTGGGCGTTGACGTTGCCGCTTAATGGGGACTAATACAGTAAAATGTTTAAGGCGTATCTCTATCCACCAATGAAATTACTTAAGCAGCCTTAGCTGTAATCACTTACACGATCAAGTGTACGAACTGGTGCAATGATGCCGATAACTCGTCCAGCAGTTGGGGATATAGCAAATTAAAGTGCCTAGCTATTCAAAAATTTTTATCTGGTTGTTTTGCTGGTTTTTTCGTAATATTAAAATTTCATATATGTTCTTCGCAAATATCTTTTCCATCTTTATAAAAACTTTTGATAAGCACTCAAAACAATGCGGTACCAAGCGACAGCTTCCCTCAACACACTGTTGTTTAAGGCGTATCTCTATCCATCAATGAAGTCACTTAGGCTAAGTTAGCTGTTGCCTTCGAGTTAAGTAGTGATGCGTTATGAAATAAAGATGTCCTGTTGCGAAACAATATACGCTTAAGTGAACGACCCTTTTGATTAAATGATGTGCTTTTCGTGAAGTGAAAAGTCTTCTTAGCGTTGTTGCAAGGGTAATCTTTGCCTATTGACTAAACAAACATTCGATAAATGGCTTTTTAAATAAGAACAACAACGTGAACAGGCCCATACTCTTCTCAACATCCAGTTTCGTAAAGTGCAATCAATTCCATCGTTCTCATCCGCACAACTGTAGTGGGGAATGAAAAAAAAAAGAGTGAAATTTTGGTCTTCTTATCTTCATGAAATTGAATGATGAACTTACTGCAACTGGTACAGTGAATCCAAACGGTGTCGTTCGGCTTATAGAAGAAGTGTTCTGGACCGTTGTTACAACTCTGTTTACCACCGTAACCCAGTATGCACTCACCGCTCTTTGGATCGTATTTGGCTCCAGTGCAGCCATCCTTAACTAAGATCGTTTACCCTTTTTCTCACCTGCTTTTTTGCAAATATATGCATATAGTCCAGTTTTCTTGACGATACATGAACGGACAAAATTCCAGCTGGAAAGACACATTTATCTCAGCCGAATGAGAAACTTTTGTATTCCGAGCTTCCAATATGATCAACGCGCATCCAGTCAGAAGACCTTAACTAAACGCGCATACTGTCCAAAGATCTATCTGATGCTGAGCCGAATCCAATAAGCTACGATCACGCGATACTTCAATGAGAAAATAACGATTTGTCGTACATCATAAACCCTCCTAAAGAGCAGGCATGTGAGGGTAGTTGCTTCCGATTTCCTTTGTCGATTTTTGCATTACGCTCAGCTGTAACGGTATGCAAGTTACTTCTTCATTGCTGGCAGTTCGTCGATTGGAAGGTTAAGTTCTATCAACAAGTGCTTTACAAAATCCCAAATCGCCTTCTTCTCCCTTATGTTTTCCCATTAGATCGACGTAATCTGCAAAATCACTTATATATGATTACGAAAATTGAAAAAGATAAGCAACCTGGTAGCATCGGCCAGCGCATACTTCAGCGCTTCTTGTTCTGGTTGACGACTCGAATCCGGACGTTAAATGAGCGGGTCTTGCGCTTATAGGATCCGCTTGGAACGTCACAATGCATCCTTAAATGCCGAACGCATCACACATCATACCACGCTCAGTAATCATCACTTCTCATATACATCAGATTGTCCAAAACGAGGCGATCTCCACCTTTTACAAATGTTATAATAACCAAATGTCTGTTCGGAAATTTCTGCTTAAGCATATTATAAATTTGTGATATCCATGATGCACTAAGTTGAAGACGATGAGGAAAATATATTAACCAACGCTAAGGCATCAGATTTTATTTTAAAATGAGTAATTTGTATACACAATCCACGCAGGTTCCTTTGGCTGTACTCAGTCAATAACACATTCATATTTTCTTACAACCGACCGAACGCAAAAATGTTTGTTTTCGTATCCTCACTCAGCAATCAATCGCTCATAAGAGCTTTCTGCTCAAAAGTTAACTCTGTTAATGCACCAGGAATTAAAGTCTGTTTGGCGAGTTTCATGCAGTGCCTACAAAATGTTTAAATAACAACGGCGCTTTTAGTTGCGGAGAAGTAAACTTACGAGGATCATCTTATTTATCAAAACAAACGAAGAGGGAAAGTCAGGACAGGTGCCACACACAGACGGTCCTCATGTTGTATGCACTTGCGCAAATATACACGCATTTGCAGAGCGATTGCCACCATTCTTTCTTTCCTCCTCCCCCCT
>JPKZ01001412.1:359209-372009 GCA_000803305.1 Toxocara canis | reverse complement strand
TATGGTTTTTAATGCGTTGAACAATAAGGGCACAGAAAGAAATAGAGAGACAGAGAACAAAAAGTAATATTTCGTTGCAGCGAGTAAAGAAGAGGAGGCATTAAATTTTTTTCATGATCACAAGTATCGAGAATGACCGCGCATGATGTTTTATGCGCTTTGTGCAGTGCCGAAAGCACATTGCGGAATGAAACGTGGAACGCAGCCGCCATGATGAAATTTGGCAAGCGTATTCTATGACGTTTCGAGGGAGCTCACACAAAACCTGAATGTGATCTATGAATTTTTGGATGAGCGCTTGGAAAGCAATTATGGTAACATAAAATTTCGGCTCACGCTACCAAATGTTACAGACAAAGCATGCATTAAACACATTTCGTTTTTGGAATATTAATTTAACAACTGAACAGTTTAAACGAGACCGCGATATCCGCACATGTGTCAGCCGTCTGGCAGTTACGAAACTATTTTTTTTCAGGAGGCGTTTAGCCTATATAAAAACCTACGGGTTCAGCCATAATACGTGAAAATTGCAAGTTACGTGCTCACCTCCCGAGAATTCGATTGGGTATTGTACCCGCGTTCGCTTGATCTGTTCATCAATGGACTCCTCCACTTGCATTGCTGGCTTGTGGTCTTCTTTTGGTTTTTCTTCATGCTTCTGTTCGACTTCCTTTCGTTTCTCCTCCTCTGCCTTCATTTCCTCTTCAGTCTTCCCTGCCTCCGTATTCTTCTCTTCCTCCGTCTTTACCTCACCCGTTTTCTTTTCTTCCTCTAGTTCTGCCTTCTTCGCTTCTTCGGTCGTTTCCGGTCCACTTCCTTCCACTCCAGGTCTTTTCTCCTCCTCTGGCTTCTTCTCTTCAGCTCCTCGTTGTTCTTCGGCTGTTGTTACGAGACGCCAGCCCTCTGTAGAAGCCTCCGCATGTTCCTCTGCCTTTGAAGGTTCTTCTCCCTGCGTAGTAGCCTCCGCATGTTCCCCTGCCTTTGAAGGTTCTTCTCCCTGTGTAGTAGCCTCCGCATGTTCCTCTGCCTTCGAAGGTTCTTCGCCCTGTGTAGTAGCCTCCGCATGTTCCTCTGCCTTTGAAGGTTCTTCTCCCTGTGTAGCAGTCTCCGCATGTTCCTCCTGCACTGTCTTTGAAGGTTCTTCGCCCTGTGTAGTAGCCTCCGCATGTTCCTCCTGCGCTGTCTTTGAAGGCTCTTCTCCCTGTGTAGTAGCCTCCGCATGTTCCTTCTGCACACTCTTTGCAGGTTCTTCACCCAGTGTAGTAGCCTCCGCGTGTTCCTGTGGCACTATCTTTGAAGATTCTTCTCCCACTGTAGTAGCCTCCGCATGTTCCTCCTGCACTGCCTTTGAAGGTTCTTCTCCCTGCGTAGCAGTCACCGCATGTTCCTCCTGCACTGTCTTTGAAGGTTCTTCTCCCTGTGTGGTAGCCTCCGCATGCTCCTGTGGCACTACCTTTGAAGGTTCTTCACCTTGTGCAGTAGTCTCCGCGTGCTCCTCCTGTACAGTCTTTGAACGTTCTTCGCCCTGTGTGGTAGCCTCCGGATGTTCCTGCATCATTGGCTTTGAAGTTTCTCCGCCATGTGCAGTAGCCTCCGCATGTTCCTCCTGCACTGTCTTGGAAGGTTCCTCGCCCTGGGTAGTAGCCTCCGCATGTTCCTCCTGCACTGTGTTTGAAGGTTCTTCACTCTGTGTAGTTGCCTCCGCATGTTCTTCTGCCTTTGAAGGTTCTTCTCCCTGCGTAGCAGTCTCCGCATGTTCCTCCTGCACTGTCTTTGAGGGTTCTTCGCCCTGTGTAGTAGCCTCCGCATGTTCCTCTGCCTTTAAAGGTTCTTCTCCCTGTGTAGCAGTCTCCGGATGTTCCTCCTGCACTGTCATTGAAGGTTCTTCGCCCTGTGTAGTAGCCTCCGCATGTTCCTCCTGCGCTGTCTTTGAAGGTTCTTCTCCCTGCGTAGCAGTCACCGCATGTTCCTCCTGCACTGTCTTTGAAGGTTCTTCACCCTGTGTGGTAGCCTCCGCATGCTCCTCCTGCACTGTCTTTGAAGGTTCTTCACCCTGTGTAGTAGCCTCTGCATGTTCCTGTGGCACTATCTTTGAAGGTTCTTCTCCCTGTGTAGTAGCCTCCGCATGTTCCTCTGCCATTGAGGGTTCTTCTACCTGTGTAGTAGCCTCCGCATGTTCCTCCTGCACTGCCTTTGAAGGTTCTTCTCCCTGCGTGGCAGTCTCCTCATGTTCCTCCTGCATTGTCTTTGAAGGTTCTTCTCCCTGTGTAGTAGCCTCCGCATGTTCCTCCTGCACTGCCTTTGAAGGTTCTTCTCCCTGCGTAGCAGCCTCCGCATGTTCTTCCTGCACTGCCTTTGAAGGTTCTTCTCCCTGCGTAGCAGTCACCGCATGTTCCTCCTGCACTGTCTTTGAAGGTTGTTCTCCCTGCGTAGCAGTCTCCACATGTTCCTCCTGCACTGTCTTTGAAGGTTCTTCACCCTGTGTGGTAGCCTCCGCATGCTCCTCCTGCACTGTCTTTGAAGGTTCTTCTCCCTGCGTAGCAGTCTCCGCATGTTCCTCCTGCACTGCCTTTGAAGGTTCTTCTCCCTGCGTAGCAGTCACCGCATGTTCCTCCTGCACTGTCTTTGAAGGTTTTTCTCCCTGCGTAGCAGTCTCCGCATGTTCCTCCTGCACTGTCCTTGAAGGTTCTTCACCCTGTGTGGTAGCCTCCGCATGCTCCTGTGGCACTGCCTTTGAAGGTTCTTCACCCCGTGCAGTAGCTTCCGCATGTTCCTGCGTCATTACTTTTGAAGGTTCTTCGCCTTGTGCAGTAGCCTCTGTATGTTCCTGCGTCATTGCGTTTGAAGATTCTCCGCCTTCTGCAGTAACCTCCGCATGTTCTTCCTGCACTGTCTTGGAAGGTTCCTCGCCTTGTGCAGTAGCCTCCGCATGTTCGTCTTGCACTGCTTTTGAAGGTTCTTCACCCTGCGTAGCAGTCTCCGCATGTTCCTCTTGCACTGTCTTTGAAGGTTCTTCTCTCGGCGTGGTAGCCTCCGGATGTTCCTGTGTTACCGCTTTTGAAGGTTCTTCGCCCTGTGCAATAGTCTCCGCATGTTCCTCCTGCACTGCCTTCGAAGGTTCTTCACCCTGTGTGGTAGCCCCTGCATGTTCCTGCGTTACTGCTTTTGAAGGTTCTTCTCCCTGTGTAGTAGCCTCTGCAAGTTGCTCTGGTATTGACTTTGAAGGTTCTTCTTCGTGCTGCTCAGGTTTCTCCGTTGCTTCCTCCTGTTCGGCCGGCTTGGTTGCTGTCTCGCTTTCCTCCGTCTTGACGACGGTCGGTGCAGTGTCGATGGATTCCGCAACTTCGTGTGGAGCTTTCTCTGACTGTTCTGCTAGTTTCATTCCTTCGGAAGATGGAATTGGTGATGCAGTTAATGATGAGGTTGGTGATGAGGTCTCTACATGCTGTTCTTTCCTTGCTTCTTCGGTTGCTGTCACCCCTTCCTCTTTTTCCGTTTTCTGTTGTCCCTCTGTAGCAGCTTCTTCTTTGTGCTCCTGTGGTTTGCTTTCTTCTGTTTGAGTTTCCTCCTTCGGCTTTTCTTCTTCTATTTTCTCGCGTGCTTCCTCAGTCGCCTTCTGCTCCGTCTCTTTGGCTTCTTCAGTTTTGCTAGATTCTGTATTTCCCACTTCGACTGGCTTTTCGCCTTCCTCTTTCCTCTCCTCTTCCTGCTTGACTTGTTCAGCTTTGGGTGTCTCTGAAGTCGCCGGTGCTTCTACTTTATTCGCCTCAGGTGGCTCTGTCACAGGCTTTTCGGGCACTGAAAATAGCCTGTTGTTAGAAGAAACGAGAAATGTCTGCAAAAAAGTGTGGCATTGCATTGCACTCTTTGAAGCTCTAGCTCAGATAAACAAGGAAACGAGGTCACGCCACTTATTCTTGATATTAAGAAAGTTTCACATCTCTCTAATGAATTTCGAAAAAGTCATATTTGACGAATGAAAACCCATTCCCCTCCGTCGAACTCCACCTTGCTGATCACATTCCGTCTCCACCCCTCCACTTTGGATAGCTGCTTTCACACATCAATAAGTATCCGACTCATATAGGGGCGAGTTCGAGGTATGGTTGTAACGCCCAGGAATTTAGCTGGTTGTCGCCATTCGAAATGCCACGAGTTACCGCGGCATTTTTGCTAAGCACCCTAAAAACGTTGAAGTCAATAAGAGAAATGGTGTTTACGAGGGTTAGAAAAATCATTCTTTGCGTTCCCTGTTAAGGTGGAAAGTGTGGTCACCATGTCTGGTGCAAGTTGGAATCGATAAATTGTGTTTTGTTCCGCCATTAATAAAAACCGTTCGCTACTCCAGATAAGAATAACACGCTTTTATGCGCTGGAAAACTGCACTTGCTTAGTTCGAACAGGTAGCACAGCATGTTTAGCTGCAATGGGCAACGTCGTAACCGATCGAGTCGGCAAAACGACAGTTCGTGGCAGCTGAACTGTTGCAGCGTTTTGCATTTAAATGTTAATCAGCAGCAGTATTGTCGATTCAGGCAGTTTTCAACGCTTTCTTTTCACCCCCTGATTCAGGCAGTTTCTCAACTCTTTTTCACTGTCTTTCCTTACGTATAATGTCATAAACGCTCGGAGAATTCATAATTTATTCAGTCCATTGCAAGAGATAGTCGGTTTTAGCGTTTATACTTTTGGTAATGAGTGTCGTTTTGTCTATCTTCCTGTATTACACAGTTTCCATGTTTTTTTAAAATCTTTGCGGTCGATTCGTTCTGATGGATAGCATCGGGTGGTTCATGTTACTTGTGAATTCTTCATTGTCTTGGACAAAGTCGTCTTTACTCCTACATTTTCGACGGTTGGATATCTTCCGCGGGGTCACAATAACTTTTTGCTGTTATAAAGAGCAATATACATCCCTTCTCCAAACCTAGGATTTTCAGACTCATTCGGGCCAGTCTTTGTCCCTTTTCATAGCATACCGCAACTGACAAAAACATCCGAACATTTCCATTTTGAATGCGCCCTTTTTTGGGGAGTTTTTCGAAAGAAAACGTCAACCCGTGAAGCCAATATGCGCAATTTGCATCGAATAGATCCTTGTTCTAACGTATTTTTAAAATATGCAGGTGCTATTCCAATAGAACCTTTTTTTGCGGAGAATTCACCTCTCAGAGGACGATGAAACTGAAAACGAATATAAGAGTGACAGAAGAAAACTGTTGCTAAATTGAAAAACGCGACACTATTATGTCGGAATGGCGACGTTACATCCGAGTGTCGGGGGCGCAAAAAGAAAAGTATTTTAGTTTAAGCTGCAATCATGTGGTCAATCGCGAAAGACGAAAGTGTTGCCACATACTGCTTTTTTTGCAGTTTTCTTCTTGCAAGTCCATGTTATTACCTTGCTGCCTAATTACACGTGGGAGGACTAATACTGAACGAATATATGAAAAAACCCAACAAGGTTTCCTGTTTCTGAAATCCTATGCAATTTTTGGTTATTCATTAACGTCCAGAATGAGTTCCGTCAGTGTTGCGAACCATTGTTGCAGCCTGGATCTCCGTACGAGGAGAGGGGGAAGAGAGGAGATTGTTGGCTGTGCTGGCTGTTATTGTGCGTTTTTGTTGAAAAAGTGCAAATTCTTACAGAAGCAATGTAGGAAATGAAAAATTTTTGACCTAGCAATATATAGTGTTGCAACGAATGTTCCGTGTCAAGCGATTATCGAACGAGATGGGAGTGCTCCCGGAAGCAATTCCGGCCGGAAAGGGGCGGGGTGGACGAGGAAACCAAAAAGTTAGGGAACTGTTTCAGTTAGAGAGAAGAGGTTCTTTTGAGAAGCAGATTCGCTGAAGAGATGCAAACCGGACTGGAGAGGGACAAAAAGCGGAATCGTCTCAAAAACAAGTTGTATTGCTGGTCATTAGGCCCATAGGTGAGTGAGAGATTTCGTCAGAGAGCTCCTTATCGATAACCGATTTCACTGAATGATAGAACCTGGCTAAACAGTTGGGATCAGGTTGGTCGACGACCACGTCCGGAAGCGTTTGGTTTAGGAAAACCAGCCAAAAAGTTGCGAAAAAAAAGTGTCGGAGGATTGCTCTCAATGGGAGCACGAGGTCATCGCAGACGGTTGGTTGTAATGCTTCGTTTGCCTTTGTTACTGGGCAGGGCGGTACCATGAACCTGAATAGCAGCGACTTGAAATGGGTGCACTTACAGCATCGGAAACATTGTATGTAGACGCTCTTGTCGGTCTTAACGTAGTAGTCGCGTCTCAATGTACTGTTGCATTTCTCACCACCATCGAAGCGCATGTTACAATGGGCCGGCTGTCCCGGTCTCGCTGGTGGGTCGTAGACGGCGGCTGAGCATGCGTCCGTATAGCACATCAAAGCACAATGATCAGCACTACAACGTGCACCATGTAGTATTAGCGTTCTTTATAAGTTAGGCTGAGTACCGCCTTACTAACGGCAAACTTTGCACCAAGAGCATGTGTTAACAGATAATGCTAAAAAATTAGCTTTCAGAAGTGTTCTAAGGTGGTCAGTCGACAAAAAATGCGAGACTAGGTTTCGAGCTCATCCATTTTCTCGTCTGGAGCCTCCGAGTCTCGTGACTGGTAGTTTTGAAAGGAAACAAAACGTAAAAATTGTGTTTCAGTTCTTACTCATCCACAACATTACTTTATCAGCTTTATCAACTGTTTGGACAACACCGCTAAGATAACTTCGAAAATTTTAAAAGAAACTTTTGCATCTTTTTACAACCTTCTGCCAATGACGAGCCAATGTTCAGGAAACGCATCTTGCACAACCTCCAGGAATGCTTTGTGCCTCTTAACATTCAATTTTTGCCTCTTAATTAGAGTGAGACGTTTTAATGAATAGTTCGATTCAAAGTGACGAATGATGAATGAATGACCGTTGTGAGAACTACGGTAACGGGATCCATCAATATTGTCGGCGAAAGCGTACACCAAAAAACAGCTCTAAATTTTGTAAAAGGAAGGCGGATTACGCTAGAAAAAACTGTATATTTTTTGTTATGTAAAATCGTGTAAGAAATTTGTACAGAAGGAGGTAAGATGAAGACATGTTGAGGATAGCTATCGGATTACAGTCGCAGTAAGTTCACTTACTAACAGCAACGAACCTTTGAACATCGACAACACGAGTGGCTTTGAAGCTGGAGATATCTGCATATGGATCAACCTCGAACGTGGCAACGCATGCTACAAATAACTTGGTAAAAATACATTTGATATTCTGTGATTATTTTGCAACCGATAAATGTAGCAACAGACGCACGTTTCAGTGAGCTCATTCAAAGCGTGCGCTGTGGTGAACTGTGTTTACGTAAGACATTGTGGCAACAACATGATTGTGCTTATTTAAGTATGCGCGTCTACTGGTCAATAGTTCCACGTTGGGAGTCATTTCAGTCCCGAAACTTGTTGGGCACAATGTGCATCCTGCACCCTACACCTGGTTACCACCCACACCCTATTTATATCAATTTCAAGTCGACTCATCAACTCCAGGAGAACTGATAGATATTCAGGACTCTGAAAAATTTGTATGCATTTACCAATCGTCCGGTCGATAACCGATTTCACTGAATGATAGAACCTGGCTAAACAGTTGGGATCAGGTTGGTCGACGACCACGTCCGGAAGCGTTTGGTTTAGGAAAACCAGCCAAAAAGTTGCGAAAAAAAAGTGTCGGAGGATTGCTCTCAATGGGAGCACGAGGTCATCGCAGACGGTTGGTTGTAATGCTTCGTTTGCCTTTGTTACTGGGCAGGGCGGTACCATGAACCTGAATAGCAGCGACTTGAAATGGGTGCACTTACAGCATCGGAAACATTGTATGTAGACGCTCTTGTCGGTCTTAACGTAGTAGTCGCGTCTCAATGTACTGTTGCATTTCTCACCACCATCGAAGCGCATGTTACAATGGGCCGGCTGTCCCGGTCTCGCTGGTGGGTCGTAGACGGCGGCTGAGCATGCGTCCGTATAGCACATCAAAGCACAATGATCAGCACTACAACGTGCACCATGTAGTATTAGCGTTCTTTATAAGTTAGGCTGAGTACCGCCTTACTAACGGCAAACTTTGCACCAAGAGCATGTGTTAACAGATAATGCTAAAAAATTAGCTTTCAGAAGTGTTCTAAGGTGGTCAGTCGACAAAAAATGCGAGACTAGGTTTCGAGCTCATCCATTTTCTCGTCTGGAGCCTCCGAGTCTCGTGACTGGTAGTTTTGAAAGGAAACAAAACGTAAAAATTGTGTTTCAGTTCTTACTCATCCACAACATTACTTTATCAGCTTTATCAACTGTTTGGACAACACCGCTAAGATAACTTCGAAAATTTTAAAAGAAACTTTTGCATCTTTTTACAACCTTCTGCCAATGACGAGCCAATGTTCAGGAAACGCATCTTGCACAACCTCCAGGAATGCTTTGTGCCTCTTAACATTCAATTTTTGCCTCTTAATTAGAGTGAGACGTTTTAATGAATAGTTCGATTCAAAGTGACGAATGATGAATGAATGACCGTTGTGAGAACTACGGTAACGGGATCCATCAATATTGTCGGCGAAAGCGTACACCAAAAAACAGCTCTAAATTTTGTAAAAGGAAGGCGGATTACGCTAGAAAAAACTGTATATTTTTTGTTATGTAAAATCGTGTAAGAAATTTGTACAGAAGGAGGTAAGATGAAGACATGTTGAGGATAGCTATCGGATTACAGTCGCAGTAAGTTCACTTACTAACAGCAACGAACCTTTGAACATCGACAACACGAGTGGCTTTGAAGCTGGAGATATCTGCATATGGATCAACCTCGAACGTGGCAACGCATGCTACAAATAACTTGGTAAAAATACATTTGATATTCTGTGATTATTTTGCAACCGATAAATGTAGCAACAGACGCACGTTTCAGTGAGCTCATTCAAAGCGTGCGCTGTGGTGAACTGTGTTTACGTAAGACATTGTGGCAACAACATGATTGTGCTTATTTAAGTATGCGCGTCTACTGGTCAATAGTTCCACGTTGGGAGTCATTTCAGTCCCGAAACTTGTTGGGCACAATGTGCATCCTGCACCCTACACCTGGTTACCACCCACACCCTATTTATATCAATTTCAAGTCGACTCATCAACTCCAGGAGAACTGATAGATATTCAGGACTCTGAAAAATTTGTATGCATTTACCAATCGTCCGGGTTGCATATTTCACCGGTAGGGTCACAGAAAAGCTAATCTTTGGCGATAGATCGTCTGAACGATCGGTTCAGTTAAGATATCAATTGATATCATTGATGAGCAGTTCATGAAAGCGACTAATATGATGAGTGAGTCGCCAAAGCCTTTGTCGTGCGTGCCAGCATCCTGGCACACATTCCTATTTGTTTCTTTTTGTTGGGTTTTCGATGTGCTAGAGTGAGATCATTTAGATGATGAGTTGGGAATAAAAATAACAACTTTCTCCGTGCCGAGCTTAAAGCTGTATGTGTTTTATACTTAGGCAGAAACGCATCCTAGCATGATATAATGCCAAACGGTGTGGTTAAGTCACTCAATGGGAACAAAGATTTAAAACGTTTTGCTCGGAGAAGCGTTCAACAAAAGGGACGGACGCGTATCAGAGAGTAACCGACTAACCGTAAGTGAGCGCTCGAAAAAGTAGTTGCATCGATTTCGTGCAAAAGTAGTTTGCATCGATTTTGTGCAAAAGTTGTTTGCATCGACTTTGTCAAACGCACTATAAAAGCTGTACAAAAACTATACATTGTATATACGATAGTTCGCATATTCAAGACAAGAAAAAGAAATTTTTAATGATATAAAATTATCACCCACTTCGTTCATACTTGGCAGATGCTCCCTGGCCCTTCGATTCGACTGATTCGTGCTTTTGTTCAGTGGTGTGCGCCTCATCGACTGAATGCGCAAACTGGGCACTAGTTTCTGAGCCTTCTTGCTTTTGCTCTGTACTTTCTTCAACTTTCTTCTCATCGGTTGCTGCAATAGAACAGTCGCTTTCATTTCTCAAAGTAGTGACACAGAACCAGTACGTTTGCTACCAAGTATTTGGCCATCCGCCCAAGCAGTAGTTAGTCGCTTCGAATTTTACGCTGTACAGCGATCCCCTTAAACAAGTTAGTTTGCTGCTAAACATTTTTATATTTGCTATGCGAGACATCCCACGATTACAGGAACTGTTTCCAGCTTTTACTTCCTCAAAATCAGTAAAAGAATTACGATGCCGTGCCATATGCACCATACTGCTATTCCGATGCAAGTATCACAAACGTTAACAAACAAACAAATTATTGATAAATTTGAGCGTTTCACATTAGAGGCTTTGCGGCAAAAGACTGATTGTTTCATTCGGTTGCCAAAACCACTACTACGAAGGCACTTCTATACTGGATATCGACTTGCCCTTTTGATGAGTGCAACGTTGTTTTATCCCATAATCAACCACTCCACTAGTGGAGCTAATCATAGAAGGAAAATTATGTAATATAATCAATAAAATTTCGATCATTCCCAACGAAAGAGTAATCGCCATCATCTTTTAAGCTTTTTAGAGAAGAACATAAAGTAGGCCATCATCAACTAATAGCCATACGATTAAAAAAGAAAACCACTCGATTTCGTCTCTCTTTCCACTGGAGAGCTGTAACTTTAAGAACGGCCAGGTTGCATGACGAGTGATGGAAAAGATTTTCGAACGAAACCATCCAAATTGCAATTCATTTTTTAATCGATGAGTTCACACATTCCTATCTCATCATTCGTCTTCTTTTGTTTTGTACGATGGTTGGGTTAAACTTAAATAGTGACATGGAAAAAATAGGATTACACTGAAAAAAGCAATTCTTTTTCCATTGTACCACTGGTCTCCATCCTACTGTCATGCGTATTTTGGCGCTCGTCTCGCTCAGCCATTTTATATCTTATGGCAACCGTACCAGAAATATTTGCACGATCCTTGAGCTGTTATTTTTTTTCGTTGTGGAAAGCAATCAGTGTCTTAAGAAATTGCAACTGAAACAGGTTCCTTCGCTTCAGTCGACTACGCCGTGTAGACTGAGCTATTTTTCAGCGTGAGGATTCAAGCAGGCTACATAACCGAGTAGAATTTTACGCGCATTATTATACGATGCGTGAATAATATTCAAAACAGATAGGTTCATTCAAGAATTTCGAAAAAATCTCCATTAACTAAATGGCCGCACAGATATGAAGGCCTTAACCTCCAACTCTTCCCTGATCCGGAATTCTGTGGGATGTGCTAATGAGTGCGAGCATGTTCGACTGATTCGGAGCTTCTAAATTCATAAAATCGCTGATGTGCACAACTCACTCTGTCCCTCTGGTTTCTCCGATGTCTGCTCTTCTTTAGTTTCCTTTGTCTCTTCTTTCGGTTCTTCAGTAATTTCTGGCTTTTTCTCTTGCTCTTCAGGCGTTTCGGCTGCTTTCTGGGTTGTTGACTCTTCAGTTGTCTCTTTCTTCACCTCCCTTTCCTCCTCCTGAGGCACAGAAGTTGTTGCCCATGGAGCAGCACAGGATGAGCCTTCGCCAACACAAGGGGTTGATTCCGAAGTTTGTACTTCGACTTTTGCGGAACTTGATTCCTTTCCAGCTTCGTTGGCAGCTTCACCTTCCGTGACTTCAGATTTAGTTTCTGACTTTTCCTCCACCTTTGATTGCACTTCCTCTTTTTGCTCCTTCCTCTCTTCCTCTTTATTAGACTCTTGCTCGGGAATGCTGATAATCGCATGCGCATTATGCCACGCTTCAAATAACAATGCTTAGTTGTCGCATAAGATTCTGCCAGAAAATTTTCGCATTAAAAATTGCGCTGCAAAACTGTAAGGCTTTGAAAGTTGTGAAATCAGGACGGAAATAATCGCTTTTAATGAACTCTCAGCATATTTTCATGTGTTATGTGCGTTCATTAAAAATGTGTAACGTAGTCACAAATACGAGTAAGGCCACACCGATTTCAAATAAGTTGAATTGAAATTTTGAGATTGCGTTGCGTTAGAATAGGATCAAAACGCTACATCGGTATGCTTAGCGAATTGCACACACAATAGCAGAATTGAGCAAGCGAATCGACTCTTATAAAGCTAGCCCACTCTTCTAGAGACGCACTCTTCTAGATGATCGTATGTAACATTCGTTAGCAACGTCGATATAGCTTTTTAATTTCACTCTAATGCAATAAACCTGCGGTTTTAAAAAATAATAAATCTGCAAGGATATTGTGGTTGTATTGTTGCCTAGAAAACAACGGTTTCTGAGAAGATATATTCTAGTTTCGAAACGAAGATTTATTTTGAATATACCAATCATTAGGGTAGCCTATTTGTCGGGTAGTTTTTTGGAATGTTTTGTTTCAAACATTCAAAAAACGTTTTGTTTTGGTAAGTTTTAGAAAAGTTTCGTGCTAAAAATTAAAGTTCTAAAAGAACGAGAGTGTTGAGACACTCAGATGATACAAACCATAACAATTGATTTGTGATAGCGCAAGCAAAATTGAAAATTTTTATTATCGAACCAGTCAGTGGATTAACAAAAAGGAATCATTTGTAATGCCAAGAAGAATTGTGGAGAATTTTTGAGATAAGAGTCGAACCAAACGTCTCTTCATGCAAAAAGTAGTGTCACGAAGTGATGCAGCTTCAAGTGAGCACATCAACGGCGTAGTGTGTGCAATGATATTCATGTCTTAGATATTTGCATCTGGGGCATCTTCAAAGAGA
>JPKZ01001412.1:327973-353075 GCA_000803305.1 Toxocara canis | reverse complement strand
GGCGGCATGATGAGCACTTCGGCAACTCCTTCGGTTACCTTAATCGACTTCAAAAATCATCAACACACTTTGCAGCGTGCATTCGTATTTCTAACAGTTTGATCACTCGTGCAAATGTGTGAGCAAGGATCGGCTTTCATGATACACGACCGGTCAAAAGTGCGTGCTAATTTTATAGCACCTTTAGACGCCAGTTATTCCTTTGAAAATCGGCGAATCTTTTCAAAAGATGATACAACAATTGAGTACACTAAATTGTGCAGCTTTCACTTCTAGCATTCTGAATTGAAACTGTCCGATGCCGACAAGCATGCAGACAGACACAAGCACACACACACACAAAATACGATGTCATCATAATACGCTTTGCAAATGCAAGTTTTGCGAAAAGTATTAAAATGCTCGCATGCGCTTTCTCCTTGTTTTGTCATTTCACGTTTAGTGTTTCAAACTATAAATTCATCCTCTTTCCTGTTGCTTCGCCAAGAAACTGGTTGCGCCACTTCTTAGTTAATAATGGGGCTGCATTCTTTCGCAATTGAATAAATATATTTGTGAAAAAGTTGCTGATCGCATAAGATTTAAAAAAAAAAATATTCGTTAGCACTTAGCACGACGGCATGTACACGTTTGCAACGAGCATTATTATATGGCTTCTTCAGATTTTAGGAAAATGTTTTAAGGTGACAAGGACGTTTTCGTTGAGTATATGAATGCGTTGGATCGGTATGCAGCAGTTTTTTCACTCATGAACTTTGAAACATTTTCCTTCGCTAATTTATGATTATTTGCGATATACGTAGGCGATGTAACGAACGCATTTCCGAATGAACTCGTCCTTCTATAAAACGGAGCCTGTCTTCATTCGCTTTACATTATCTACTTTTATGCGCAGCAGATTTCATGTGCGGATTGTTACATGGGAAAATCTACAAAATGAAG
This sequence comes from Toxocara canis, assembly GCA_000803305.1. NCBI lineage: Eukaryota > Metazoa > Nematoda > Chromadorea > Rhabditida > Toxocaridae > Toxocara > Toxocara canis. The sequence goes on along the minus strand of JPKZ01001412.1, from coordinate 352,133 downwards.
CACACCACCAGGTCGAATTGAGATGCCTTTTGTGTATGCAGTCATTCCCAATGTTGTTAGTTCGAAAGAGGGATTTAGAGAGGTCTTCTTTAAGGCACTCATTGATGGCTTTTTATATTTTACTCTGCTGTTGCAGTGTTCTCCTACTGCTGTTTGCGATCATCGCTTTTTTCGTCCTAGCAATCTAGCCTCGCGCTAGTTACGATGCGGAGTTTGATTCACTATTTCAACTTTTCCTCTGGCCAGTTTTGGCTACTTTGACATTCGTCACTAACTTGATTTTGCAATTATGCGATTCGAATATGAGTTAGCCTGCGGTATCTTAGAAGAGGAAATGCATTCTGGAGAACATATTCTATGTGGTAGGAAAGCTATAAAGAAGACGCTTTCGGATTGCCGCGAAACCCTGGTTGTGTGGCCTGCGATTCATGGCTATCTTTCCTGTCTTAGAAAGACGGGATGTGGGAAATAGATTCCGACCCGGTATATGATGCAACCTGGTTCCGCGCATGTTGCGCTTTAGGTAGCCCAAACATTTGTATGATTATGACTTTCAGTATCGTATTTTCGCATGAGCTTGATTTTCCTTGCACCAGTTTCTAAAAATTTTCTCCAACATGACGACCTTGCACGCAGTTGGTGACCTTGTTGCTCAGTAGCGTTTTTTTTTGGTTGTTGTTGAAAAGACGTCCACTTTTCACAGAGAGAGAAACGTCCTTTGATGATTTTGAAGTGTATGGTGGCCAGTACGGAGGATACGTAAATTACAATGTTATCGACGCAACTGCGTCGATGAATTGAAATTAGCCTTAAATGAGGCGTCACCTGTTGGGGTGTGTCACAACGAGGTTAACGTTACATCAAATGCGAGTTTGAGTCAGCAGTAAGCACTGACGAAGAGAAGAATATAGACGAATTCGAAAATTGAGCGAGAAATTTGAATGAGTTGAAGATGTTGCGAAGTTTCCGAAAACGCTGCTAGACAGCATCAGAATTTCTGAAGAGAGAGAAGGCAGGGGAGAAAAATGAGTTCTGCCTAGGACCGTTGAGTGTTCAATGTCTTTTGCATGTTTTTTTGTCGATGCTTGAAAACACTGCGACCACTCAAAACATTTGCTTTTTCGGTTGTTTCGTTCTTTGCAATTTCTTCTAACATGCACACCGTTCTATTGATCTTAAGTTTCTTTTACGCGATATCTACATGCTGTGGCGATCGGTTGCACTTCAGTGCCCGCCCTACATTGAATTCGCCCTAAATGACCATATGCAAAACGCGTCATAGAGGTGGGCGTTTGCTTGCACTTTCTTTTCAGCATAAATCAGCGCATCGTACGGTCAAAAATGGGCGATGTCCGTAATGTTTGCTAATCGCTCTAAACCGCTAAAATCGTAAGTATGCTTACTAGCAGTTTTAATGATCAGTTTATGTAATTTGCTCTTTTGACAAGCAAAAGGTCGAAGAAGTTGTCGACACCAACCGAATTTAGATATGTAAAAATTCCACAAAAGAACATTATATGGCCCAAAACATGGGAAAAGTGAGTTGTCGGCATGTTTTTCGCAAAAACTTGGAATATATAATGCCTCTCACTTCCTACCACTTCCTATCATCGTGATTAACCGCATGCTGGAGAATTTAAGCGACACCCAGCTAATTGAGAAGATGTAAACGTCATGAGAGGTGGCACAAAGATGGTATCTCGGCATTTTTACAATAAACTGCGAACCACTTTTTGACTGTATGAAAAAGTTGGCTGAGCGGTCTGGAAATGACATATTACCAGTTCAACGGTTTTGACTCATGTTTACTACTACAGTTAATAGCTTCACTATTGCGTAACTGAACTCGTTCGTTTTCATTCCCATTTTGGCAGTAGTTGTTTCAATGGTTTTGAACAGCTAACGGTGCTGGTAAGGTTTAAAACGAACAAAATTCAACTGTTCGATGTGCGAAAAGGAAAAGTGTTGGGAAGCGGATTGCGACAGCGCCCCAGCGTCGCAATCCTCGTTTAAATGTTTAGATTTTAAAATCGAGCGAAAAACGCTGCAAAATACACTAATATTTGTGCTTGAGCGACGATTCAATAACAAATCTTCTCTACGTACCATTAGAACTAATTGGTAGTCTTCAAATGATTTTTTTTTTCGAAAAACAAAGGCTGCCATGGCTATTTGCTCTAATTTTTCCGAAATGTTCGCTTTCGATTCGCCAAAATTTCCCTCTGCTTTCGACAAATTCACAATGAAATGAGATGAACTTGTGGATAGTTATTCTCCTCACTTACTCTCAACGCATAATTATAATCAATTCGCTTTAGCTCATTTTCAAATCCGTAAACAAAGTGTAATGTGCACTTCAAGGTCGCAGTCGTGTAAACAAGGACGTTTTCTTTTTTGTTTTGACGAGACCAAAAATATCGCACAAAAATGCAGCGAAACATTGGTTATCCAGTGAGAAGAAAGGTCATGGTGACGGTACTCAGCAACACGTTATTTCCGCAGATTGTCAAAAATAAACTGCACATTTCTAGGATTAATAATTGCTTGATTGAAAACAGAAAACAGGAATTGTGCCAAGTCTATTTCAGTGAAAATACACAGCTCATTTACCAATTAAGTTGGCTTGAGGAGCATTCTTCGCATTATTGAAGGGATGTTCAGTGATTGTTGGTTTTTTTTCTCTTGTAAGAAGAAACTGAATCAGAGAAGGATGCAGTATTCTACGCGGCAGCTTGCGATTTTTGTGATTTCACGGACTGCTCTTTTCACTAGGGCATTCAGAATTCTTGAGAAGGGATTGGGGGGGGGGGGGGAAGGTGAGGGAAAATGGATATCAATTAAGATTGCTTGAGGAGCAAATGCAGGTAGAAAAAAATGAATTTATAGGAAAATTTTATCACTAGCAGTGAAAAATTTTACCATTAGTCGTATTCTATTCTTGACCATTTCTTTGGCAAACTCTGCTTTATAAGTAAACATATGAATTCATAATTGAAACATTGATAAGATTTTTCTGCTCATACCAAGTAGGGACAGAGATGGAGATGGGGTGCTCATGTGCACTGTTCGTGGAACATCTTCGCTTAAAAAGTATTCTGGATAAAAAGTAGCCATCATTTGATGTGTGGTGTGTAAGACTATTCGTGTTGAATGAGATGCAAAATAAGCGTAATGAACGGTCGATAGAAACCAAAGCAAAAAAAGAACTCGTTTCGATGCTTTCAGCTATGGTGAAAAGTGAAAGTGGCGCTTCGTTCATTTGCCTGTGATCGAAAATGTTGCAATTGTATTTTAAAGACTGAGTTCTCGTTTAGTTTAAAATCTGGGCTATTTTCACAGACATTTAGGAATGTCTTTACATTTAGCGCTGATTACAGTTTTTTAGATGCTCCCAAATGAACGCATTTAACGAACGCATAAATGGTCGTATTCGTTGATCATACAGTTCCGTTCTAACAGTTCCACAAACGGTTGCGTACGTGCACACAAAAAACTTCAGTGTCGCATCGAACATGTTTAAGCAAAACATTTGAGAAGAATTTCTTCCAGATGTGATATGTAATACAGCGGATCCGTTCCTGACTCAAAATAATGCAAGAATGAAATGCAGGCAAGATATATGTGTGTAGTGCGTTTAAACTGGACATTGGTATCGGTAAAAGGTGCAGAAAAAACGCTAAAAGAAGCATAGCCCCAAGGTCTTGTAATGTGCTCAATGAGGTGTGCACAAAGGCCAAACATAACGCCTTCAAACTGCGCCAAGTTACTTGTTGTCAGAGTACAGGTGGACCGAGAAAAAGGTCAACTAAACGAAATGTACAAGAAGATGGAAGAGGAAGAGTGCCAAATTCGAAATGACGAACGTTGATTTATAAGTATTACTATTCAATGCACATCGCAATTGCAAACGCTTCAAATTCTCTCTATAATTCCTCAATCGCCGTTGCACATCACAAAACCTTTAGTTTCGGTTGGATAGCAATGAAGAAATGACATAAACGAGGTACTTGTAAAAGGGCTTCCTTTTTTGTCGTTAAGTTTTGAGCGATGACTTCATAAGCGCTTTCGGACTTTCGAAATGCTTCACGTTTTTAACGTATCGTCATGAGATTTTGGAAACTAAGTTGAATTTGGCGCTGCAAAATTTGAATTTGGCAAAAACTTTCAGATGCCCAATACGCTGAAATTTTAAACAATAGAGGGGATGAAGGTGAGACTTGGGAGAACGAGAGGGGAATTGAGAGGCGGAGAGAGAAGGGGTGGAGAGAGAGGGAGGTAGACGTGTGGGTGGAGGAGTAGGAGGGGGGATTTATTTTTTGGTTGATCATCAATAGTTGACTTGGTGCTTCGACAACTACGAAAAGATAAGTAAATTTTCAAGCTGCCCAAGAAAGTACAACGAACGTTTTTGTTTGAATGATGGTATTTAACGATGTCGTTCTCAACCGTTTACGGGTCGAAACGTCACAATGCAACCGATGGACAACGCCACCATAAATTATTGCTGTTGTACGTTAAAGGCGTATAAAACAAAAATTTCGACTTATAACGTAATTCGCATTTAAGGAGAACTTCTCTTTTTCTATTCGAAAAGAAGCGAGCGCCCAGGGTTCAGAAAATGATCAAATGTTAAATCTGATCACTTTTCACTAGTGACTTTTGTTTGCTGGACCAAAGCACTCTGCTTTGATTTCCTTTGCTCTACATTTCAGAATACCTGGCGACGAAAATTCGCATAAATTGGAATGGTAAAGATGGCTCGAGTAACCAAATAAGCCATAAATAACCCTCAGATAGTGGCAAATGTTTGCTTGATTTCGTTTACTTGCTGTCCAATAAATAGTTGCTAAAGAGACAAATTTTAAAAAAAAAAGAATGCTCTATTTAGATAAACATCTCTCTTACTCACATTCGCATTTCATAAAATTTGGTGTTTGAAACGTTGTTTGAAAATAGATTCGGAACTCGCATACTCCTAAGCAATTATAATATAAAACGGCAAAGAATGTTACGGGATTAAAAAACTGAACGCTTCGTTCATAACCCGAAATTTGATATCTTTGTGATCTACAAGATAAGAATGTTTCCTCGGCCTCCATTTAAAAAATTTCTTTCCCAGTACAAGGATTTTTCTGGGAATTCCAAGAAAAAAAAACAAAAACGTTGACTGCAGAACAAGTGAAGACGAAAAACTGCCTGTTTTTCGAGGAAGTGAATTCAATTGGTCATGGCTGCACCGCTGTTGCCGCTAGCATTAGGTTTACTTTCATGCCAGTGTAACCATTAGGTAGGAACGTTGCAGCACAATAACCGGAAAGTTTAAATGAGCGTTTGGGTGCTTAATGCAATCTTAATGATGCGCATTCTTGGTATATCACAGTGAAAACGTTTCGAGAAGTATCATCCTTTGTTTTTACAATACCTAAGCAGTTTGTACTTTCCTGCATCATTATATTTATATTCTGTGTTCAGTTCTGAGATCGTTCAAAATAGCGCAGATCTAAACTGGAAAAAAAGTAAGATCAAAGCGTTCCCTCACACCTCTCCCTCCTCCCGCCCCCTCACCCTTGTTCTTCATCCAACAATATAGTTTCAAAGATTGCTGTCTGCAAAAAAAACGAAACTTTGTGCTGGATGAAGTGTTATGTGGAGTGGTTGCTGTGTTGTGGAACGAGAAAGAAGTGTGTTTGTATGGAATGGCTAGTTGGGACGTATGCGACAAGGAGTTGCGCTGATAGTGATCTATGCATGGTAAAATGCGATAAATCAGGCGACCGTTGTCGCATTCAGATTCTTAAACTAAGCACAATCGCAGTGATGCAGCGCGAGAGAACGCACAATATAAAATAAACCATCAATGACTACGGCTGACCTTCGAAAGAATACATTTTGGTCTATATTGTGCTCTGAACCATTAGACACAACCTAACATCAAGCCGACCAGAAGGACCATCCATCGATCTTCTTGCACCCCCTCAGTAGATGGTTCTGTAGATGAATCATCTGGTTTCAGTTGTGTTTTCAAATTTTTCTTGCCTTTTAGGTTTGTGGGACTTTGGTTATTGTTCAAATGATCACTGAGGCATCATATGGTGTCGTATTTTCATTGAATATGCTTCTGCTGAATGCAGGCGGGGAACAGTCATTTTTGAGTCTATGGAGGCGATCTCCTATGCCTTAAGCTGTTCCTTGAATTGTTCAACAGAAACTAAGAAAATTAACGATTTATGGAACCTACAGTTTTATCTCACCCTTCACTCTTTCAGTCGGTTCATATTTTCCGAATAGAAAGAGAACAGAATCGAACGTGACCCTCACTAATCTCATTCCATCGGAGAGTTTAACAACGCAAAAAAGTAGCTGTTTTCTAGAAGCCACCGTTGTTATGCGCCATCGAAGCAAGAAAAATTTTCAAAATAACAATTTTTTCTTTGCGCTCATCGTTCATTACCGATTTGGGTTTAAATTATCAAAAACCATTCTTTAAATTGTAATCGCAGCTATGTGGGGTGTTTAACAATCCGTTACAGATTTTTTCAGCCATATCAAGTTTTCTGAAGCAGCTGAATTTTCATCAGTTTCTGAGCAGTGTTCGCAAAAAAATGAGTTGTAAAAGAGCAAGCAGCAATGAGGTAGAATAGGGACCAATTTTTCGAATAAGAGGTATCAGAGGAACGGCATGTTGCAAAATGTGATTGTGTATGGCCTCAAACAACTATGCATGATTTTTTTGGAGGAATTGGTAAATTGAAGGGCTCTCGAAAAATTTATCTCTCTGGAGACGGGAGTAGAATTTTTACAGTTTTCATAGGAACCATAGCAACTTTTAAAGTGGTTTATAAAGCGCGAAGAAAAAGCATGACTTACTGATTTGTTGCGGTGGCAGTGGAGCCGCAAATGAGCAAATAATGAAGTGTGCAATAAGAAGGGCTGATATCCTCAGCCATACGCACGGAACCAGGGTCATTATTGAGGACCTCAGTGACCCTCGAGGCACCTTGGCGGATGATGGCAGTGAACCGGTTGAGACAACAAGTTTGGCAGTACGCTTGCAAGGTGGAAGCGTCGTTTGCTGCTGAGCGCCCTTCAGCGTTGGCAACACTCGAACCGCAACTTAATTCGCGGGCTCAGTTGAAATGCCCACTGACCGCTGTGCTTCTGCAAAAAAAAAGAAAACAAAACTTTCAGAAAGCAGGTAAACTTAGCGAATTGCCACAACACATTGCTCACATTCAGATGCAGGAAAAGAAGCGCGGGAAAGTATTCGCTGTTTTCAATTCATTCATTTTTACATTACCTTTCAATAAGCTCATTTTTTGCATACATGGAGCAATAGCTAGTCTATAATGTAGGAAGAATATAAGGCATTAGACGCTAAGACATGAAGAAATACAAGACATGTAGAAAAGGCGTGAAAGTTGTGCGTTTTAGAATTGTTAAACCTCTGGAAGTCTGCGCTTCTTGTAGTCTCGGTCCTTCTTGCACAGGTGGGTTCTGTGTAAGATCGACAAACGTACTTATGTCTTCATCCAACCTAGCACAAGGCTGAGAAGCCTAGATTCGAGAATACGAGCAAATAGACGGACTACACCAATTACATTTAAGAAATTATAACCTTGACGCGCTTCATTGATCACTTGCGCCTATGTGAAGGTCTGTAATCAGATATTGATCAACTAGAAAACGGGTAGGTCAGAGGCACACAAGATTAGAAAAACGGTGCGGGGGGATGATAGGGGATGCTAGTCTCTTCTCGGGACTTCATAACTGGGGAAAAAGGATTCAGAAGGAACAACAAGACGACAGCGTTGAAACACATTAAAATATTCTCAAAAATGACGACATGAAGTTGCTTCTGCGATGAAATAGCTGCTTCATGGAATGCATCGTTCTACTTCCTTCAGCACCCTCAACTTCACTTCCTTTTGGCTTTCACTAAAAGCAACATCTGAAATCGTAAGTAGCCGAAAGCTGTACCTAGTGTGAAATTAACGAAAATGAAAATTGAAAGAGGTGTTGCGGAAATGGCATACTGACACTATGAAACAATGGAAACGCTCGGCAACGTTCCTTCGAAGACTCGTCGTTCCAAGATAAAGAACCCATGAATCAGGTTCCCTTGCGTACGTGTGAAGTGGTTTTGTTGGTTGGTGAACGGCAGACAACTAGAAAGGAGCGTACTGGTTGGTGCTGCAGTACCTGAGTTCCGTCGTTCCGCCTGTTGCCACCCGAAGAAACACAAAAACGCGCGAACACTTTTTGGTGTGTGCCGATTACAAACCCAGTTAACATCGTTTCCGCCTGCCGCTCCGCAATCAGCGTTCGTAAATTTTTTTTTCCACTCCGCTCTCCATAGACACGGATCTCGAAAAAAAAAACGAAAAATGGAGTTGCAACGTCATTACAACCATGGGAGAAGCGGAGGAAGTGGAAGAAGACTCCAGTGACGGCGGTCCACTCTTTAAAAATAAACGCTCATGAACTTTTACCGGTTTCTATCAAGTGTCATGTTCATTCTGTTGGTCTTATTAAGGCTATGACTGTCAACGAGAACTTACTGGCAATTTTATGGCTGTTCCTCATCACTGCTGCCGTTGCTACGAGGCCGCCACAGAATCAAAAAGTTGTCCTCCGTATTTGTGACGTTTTATTTATTCATGAGTGTACGACAAAACTTTTACACGACGTTGCACTTTATTGATCCAAAAAAAAAAGTTCTTGCCTAACACAAACAGCTCTTAAGCTGTTTGCATTGGCAACTGGAGCAACTTGTGAAGAGGCGCAGCTTAAATACTACCCTATTCTACCGTTGGTTGCCGTAAATTTGTTTATAAAGCCGCGTTATTCACATTTGGAATGGCCTCAAATGACTATTTTTTCATCAATCCGTCAAAATTCGTTAGCTTCAAATGAGGAAAGTGCAAGTCTTTTGCAATCCTTTATAAACCGTAAAGTAAGCCGTTATAGGGCGCAATTACGTTTAGGGAATTGACAATATCGGCATATATATGAAGTCCACTTCTTAGCCAGCGGGTAAAACAAATCAGCGTAAATTTGTTTATAAAGCCGCGTTATTCACATTTGGAATGGCCTCAAATGACTATTTTTTCATCAATCCGTCAAAATTCGTTAGCTTCAAATGAGGAAAGTGCAAGTCTTTTGCAATCCTTTATAAACCGTAAAGTAAGCCGTTATAGGGCGCAATTACGTTTAGGGAATTGACAATATCGGCATATATATGAAGTCCACTTCTTAGCCAGCGGGTAAAACAAATCAGAAGCGAACCTGCTGCGCAGGAACGTGAGGCCAGGAACGACTGTTATCACATCTCGTTTACAGGTGTTATGCCGTCATTAACGGAAGTTGGTGCGCCTAGCACTCATCTCGATTGCAAGTAACGTCGAAAAGGATCAAAAAAGTGCGCTTGCAATTGTCACTCACATAAACACATTCGTACATAAATATACATACACATACACGATGACCCTTACTTGTGAAATCGCGACCAAATATTGTTGTTTTGTTGTTCACTTGTAGCAGCATCAAACAAAACACGATTACTGTCTACTTTTGGATGCCTCAGAGCTGTTGCAGCAGTAAAAAACGATGCCGATTATAGAGTTGTTGCGTACCTCTCTTGAATGATGCACAACGCAAACAAAGCGTCAGTGAGGTGGTCATGCCGTGAGTACTTATACGAAAATCAGAGAACAAAACGCAAACTAATTCACTCCATTGAATGTAAAGCACAAAACTGTCGCTGACAAATAAGGTTGATTGCCCGAAAATATGTAAATTGTTAAATTATTCTCCTCTCAAGAACAACTCTTTACATAAATGTAAATCACTAAAAATTTGCTGCTTACCATGCTCATGTTTTTAGGATGCACACTATTACAAGAACAGGATATTATGCAGTGAGTTTAGCGAACACTTGTTATATAGAATAACGATGACACATAAAACGAATAAGATGTTATAAATTCGACTAGTATGAACACAACTCGAAATATGCGAGATACTCGCAAAAAATGGCGATTAAAAGAATGTGCAGATGGCATTTTCAGAATTATATAAACATTCAGTTTTTTAATAGTTAATTTCTCAGTCTTTACTTTCCACTTCATGTGCTTCTAAGAATCAATTTCCGATAAATACAACAATTTAAATCACGGAAATTCAGAAAGCTTTATTGTGACACATCAGAACGTTTTCTCATTAAGAAGTGAAAAACTATTGCCATAGGTTATCACTACAAGACACAGTTCAAGGGTATAGGATGCGTGAGCCTTATAAGTTGGTGTTTCGCAGCGAAAGGCTCTATAAAATTTTCGATTCTGCGAATTAGCAAAATTTAGAGCTCCGAAAGTCTGAACAAAACGCTCACATAAGTGAGTGGAAGAGTGGAAATTTTTTTAAAAATTTCATTGGACTGAGAGTAGGGGATCGGCAGATTCGAAAAATCCTCACTAGTGTTTTCGTTTTGCAGTACACCCAAGAGTATCGAATTGACAGCAAGCACTCCTCCCATCACGAGATGAGCATATATTTTGAGTGGAAATTGCGCATGAGAAATTTCGACTGTCCAAATAGAGTAAATTTGAATCTACCAGGGCGAAGGAGAACAATATGGAAAGTGAGATTTAAGAAAAAAAAAAGCGTAAAATAAATGACGAATCTTCAAACGAATTCCATTCTGAAGGGTCTTGTTTGTTTTCATTTATCGTAAGTGCATTAGGCCCTAATATTGGAAAAAAGCTACTTTCTACTTCTCCATATGTGAACCTCTCTTCGCGCAACAAGATATCGATCTTCAATACGCGTATGACCTTTACCCATGAATAAGAAGAACTTCACTAAGGCTGCGAACACTTCAAGAACAGGAACCGGAAGAGAAAGTACCGATACAGGAGAAGAGAAAGAGCAAGTGTGAAAAATGTGTCGGTTTTTTTTCCTCAAGAAGACATAAAAGGTAAATGCTAGCTGTGCAACGACAAACGCAGCTTTCAAGTGAAGATTTTAACAGGCTAAAATTGCTAAATTACTATCTGCGCAGCGGATGCTCAATTAGACGGTGATTTTTTGAAAACCGACATTACGATTGTTTGACAAATAGGGTTCAGCATTCGTTTGCATGTGGATGAGGGATAGGCAATTTAAACTGATTTCTTAGTGGTTCGGTAGCCCTTCATGTGCAAGCGTAAAGCATGAATCAGACTGAGCAGATTATTCCTTTGCGAACAACAAAGAACCGCTGTCATCCTCGGCAGAAGGAGCAAATTTGGGGGGAAAGTGCAAATTTGATTTTTGACTGGTGGATTGCTAAGTGAAAAGTGCTTTCGGACCGGGAATGCCAGAAATTCGACTGAATTGATTTGTCTAACTATTTCTATTTACCGAAATTGGTGATGTTAATATTGGTGAATTATTTGGCTAATAAACTTATGACAGTTGATTTTCGAAGCGTTATGCATCCCTGCGCCAAAATTAAGCGGCTGTTATCGTTATAGTGACTGGTGAATGATTGGCATAGAAAGCATACAATGTAAAAGTTCTGCTCTCCGGCCGACATAAAAGATAGAAGGATAAACTGGCCACAAGCTGCGGAGAAGATGGGAATATTGTTATTACACATTTTAAGCGCATGACAGGAATTCTGAAAGTAAAGTTGAAGAAAGTTTGGCACGCACAGGTGGTTGGCCTTCACGGTATGCCGGTGGCAGCTCCACGAAGAAAGAGTTGCGCAACGACAGCGTTAATTTCACTCTAAACCAGCTATGTGAAAGATGTAGTAGCTATATATCCGACATATCAATAACCTAGGGTTACCGAAACTATCGCCACATTATTAGCTCCAACGAAAAAATTGCTTTGATAAAATTAAAAATAATTTTCGCTGTCATGACGATTGTGCACCGTCCGAACTAACTAACGAAACAAGAGAGCGCTAACAGCCACTGCATGCTTCGCCAAGCAAATTCAATTGTATTAGTCAGGATTTGCGGTAGCCCACAGTTTACAACTAGGACAGAGCGGGAAGTTGGCGTTGAGATGATATTTTGGCGGTTGCTTGAGATGTTCCTTCAATTCCATGGAGCAGCGAACGGGAAGAGGCCGACTTCAAAACTTCATCCCACTTCTCCCCTCTCCCCAACTGGGAATGATGCTATTATAATTGCATGCATTTGAAATATTTCGAATAGGTAAAAAGTGATGAGTGACCTGAAAACACTTCAGGACTTATGCAAAATTTTTAGCTTCTATCGTTCTTTTTGTCTTTCACCTCTACAACAATTGAAAATGCGTGTTAAGAGACTCGTACGGTAAGCGCTTCGGCGAATCGCCCCCCACAACACCAGTTTCATTAACCGCTCAAAAACGGCAAAGATTCAGACATGCAGTCGCTCTTCCAAATGTGTATAAGAATTCGTTTTCTGCAGTTTGTTTGATGAGTATGAAACTTGGCCGGCTGAAGGCGCATGCAACCTCTGAGATCCCTTTAAAAAGGAGTAACTTCCCCAAACGGATGGGCTGTTTTGGAAGATTGTAAAGAAGTCAGCCTTAGGCGCACGTTATTCTTATCTAATTTCACCACTCTGTCTTGAGTGGTTATTGGATTGAAGCCGCCAGAGAGGCAGGTAGACGTACATACCCCCCCCCCCCCCCCACACAGACGCACACACGCCACACTCATACACACACCTACACACACCCACACACAGCGCCTGCACACATGCACACACCTACACACAAACACACCTGCACACGCACCAACACACACACCTAGACACACACCTACACACACCCACACACAGCGCCTACACACATGCACACACCCACATACACCTACACACAGCACATACACACACGCAACTACACACACACCTGAACGCACCCATACACACACCTGCACACTAACATACCTGCACATACACCAACATACACACCTATACACACACCTACACACACCCGCACACAGCGCCTACACGCATGCACACACCTACATACACCTACACACAGCACACACACAAACGCAACTACACACACACACCTGAACGCACTCCACACACCTGCACACTAACACACCCTCACACACACCTACACACACCCTCACACGTACCTACGCACCACCACACACACCTACACACACCACCACACGCACCTACACACGCCACGCACGCACCTACACACATCTACACACACTTACACGCCTACACACATTTACCTGCACACACGCATACACACCTACACACACACCGCACACCACACACGCGCGTAAAAGCACACAAGCACACACATACAGGCAAACGCACGCACACAGACATCCGCATACATTCGCACACACGCGCAGTCACACGCGCACACACGGACGCACATATACACGCAACGCACGCGTACGCATACACGTGCACGAACACGCGCACACAACTCACACACACGTAGATGCAACCACGCAAATAAACGAAGACGTCATCGCAGTGCGCTTTTTAATTCCAGTATTAGTGGGGCGCATAAAAGGAGTTGCAAATGTTGTAGATAAGCCGCACATTATATAGATGATGATAGAGATAAAGGACATTACTCCTGCATTTGAAGGCAAATTCATGAGCAGATCGGCAAAATAAATGTTAGCGGTGAATGCGCTTTCAATTAACGTTTTAGATGGATGTTCATTTTTATGTGTATGTAGGTGCTGCTAACAAAAAACGTTCAAAGTTATGAAACCACAAAGATAGCGTGTGAGGATCATCGTAACAAAACGAATTGACTTTACCGTTAGGTCGATATTGAAAGCAGAGGGAAACCTGTCCATGTGCAATGTGCTTTAATTATAACAATTGACAACACATACGGCACTGACCCGTCCCTTTTTTTAAAATCATCCGTTTTGGCCGAAAAACTATCTAACGTGGGGCTGAAAGTATCTTCAAGAAAAGATTCCTGTCTTGTTTTTGCGTTTCTTTTCTGTAGATGGTCTCACAAGTAAAAAAGCTCACGCTATATACGCATCGCATGACATAAAAAAACCTCTCAATATAGAACCAACGAGTATTGCTAGAGAAAATGAAGACCCTTTCAATTCAGGACTCCGATTTGTGGGAATCGAACGGCCTGCACTCATTCTCTGGATAGGATGAAATGCTAAGGCTATACATCATCTGTAAATCTTTTCACACATTTTAGCTGATGTGCAATCTCAGCGCACACAATGGTGAGTTTGTATCTGTGCTTATGCTCACGTGGTTCTGTTTGCCTCTCTGAATATCTGCCCGTGTCGTTGTCTATTATTGCGAAAGTTTCGAAACGGAAACGAAATTTGAGCCAGAATTCTGAAACTTGGTTTGGAAACAATTAGAAACATTTCAAGGCTCCAATAAGATGCATGCATTTGGAAACGGCCCGCATACGTGAAAATAATGAAAATTTTACAGAGATTGGCAGGATCGAACTGATCAACTCAACGCAAAGAAGCCTACTGATACTGCAAAAATTTTCAGAAATTTGAACAACGTTAAAGGGAGCTGTCAATGTGCACTAACCCTTGATTAGCAGGTCAGTGCCTTAAAATCGACAACATCTCATTAACATCTAAAAACATCTGATCTCATTAACATCTAAAAACATAGTACACCTTGCTAGAGTTTAGTCGTAGATGCATACGTCACTACTTCGATAGCGTTTTATGGAGCTCTGGACGGGAAGTGTTAAAGAAAAAAAAGGCCTTTGGTTCGGCAAGTATCAACAGATTCACGGTTAAAATCCACTTCCCGATAAAACAGCGAAAGCGTCAAAGGTCTGTCTATGATCGACAGCCCCTCCACCAAAATTGCAACCACCTGAATCAGTAACTGTCCACGAGGCATTGACGTCGACTGCGACGATCAACAATGATTGGAACTATGAGTGGTCAATAGGAATTGACAGAGTAGATTGTTTATAGGTGATAAATGCATTACAGCATACGATTTTAATGCGAATCAAAGAAGTGGAGTAAGCAGTTGGTTGTTGGCTGTGAACAAGGACGTGTTTGCCGCTCTGAAATCGTAGATTCGGCGACACACAAACACGACAATAATTGTTAGTGAACAAGATGCGGCACATTTAAACGTTTCACTCTTACAACAAAAAATGGCACACGTCAGCAGCAAACGTCGTGCATGTTGCAGCTTGTGACAGCATTGCTGATACTCGATCTGACCGACTTGTGCGCTGCCTGATGGCACACTTAGAGGCACGTCAACGCACATCGAAACACACCATGATGCTATTTAACGTACAGCCAAAGACAACGAGAAATTCTTATGGTATGCTCAAAATTCAACACTGTGATTCTGCTGTTCTTCACGGGGAAGATTGCCGCCGGCATACACAAATTGCCTGCAAAGAGGACGGCGCTACCGCTTTCTTTTTCGTCCTTTTTATCTCCAATTCGCATTCCCTTAAGGAAAGTGAAAAAAAAAGGAAACTAGCTCCAGTTTAAAATATCTGTTAATTCTACATCTACGCTCAAAATATAGAGACGATCAGCGCTGCAGTAACAGCATAGATTTGCATATTCAACATCCAGCAGTATGTGTCATCCTCTCTTAGCTACGCATTTATCGAAATGCACATCCAAAAGTCATACTATTCAGATATCCCCAAGGAGAGAGAAATGAAAATGTTAAAAAGCAGTAATACACGTATATGGATCCAAATGACTGCTGTTTTCAACTCACTATTAAATGTGCTAATTTATTCAAACGAAAACACTATCACATACACAAGTATTGCTGATTTTATTATGCGTATTTTAGCGGCGCTCAAAAATACGTTAAAATATGCCAAGAAAATTCGCAACTTTAAGTTCTTTCAAAATCCGGAAAGCTGGAACAGAGAGAATAAAATGGATTAAAATATCAAGAGCCAACCTCTTAGTTGGTGTATAATAATGTATTCGGTTCCGTGAAAAAATCACTGATAGAAAGACAGGGGTGATCTGTTTTTGAAAACAGAAAGGACATATTGAAGTTTTGCAACAGTTGTGCAGTACACTTAACATAAAAATCTTTAGGTGGGGCTGTTAAGAATTTAATTATATCGTGAGATAATATGGAGGATATTCTGAAGATGCTATGTGGTAAACTGATAAAGGATTATTGTAATCGCTTGAAACAGACGAAATGTGACGCTGGGTTACTTTTCGACTAAAGCAGTGTTGAAAGTGCAACAAAAATAAGTGAGGCTCTTACGAAAATCTATAAAAACTCTATAACAGAGAGAGCTATTGTTTCGTTCTTCATTCATACCTAACGATTGCACAGGAAAATGTCATTAAATATGCTATTGTCAGTAATGAGCTAGCTGATACTTAATGCAGCTTTTCTCGCAATCATTCTGTAACTACAGTCCACTTCGAGAACAAAGATTTCATTTGCAGTGCTTTAGAACACAAAGTAATTGATTACCTCATTCAGCGAGATATTGTCAAAGAATATGGCAGCAATATCTATAAAATGCTTTTACAAAAGCATTTCAACGAATTGAATCGCAATTCTGCATTCAAACAATTGTTTAAATACGTTTTCAACGAATGTGAAGTGGCAAAATTTGCCAGTTATGTCCTTTCTAACTTTGGCGTTATTGAAACTGGTATCGCTCGAGGTGCGGTTTCTCCACCACTGACGCCCAGCCCGTACGTTCGTGCCATCCGTACGGTTCAAGAAAAGTGGAGGAAGTGGTAGAGAATGACCTCAAGAAGGTTAAGGAGTTTGCAAATACGACTCAACTGAAACTCAATCAAGCCAAAATTGTCAGCAAATTTGGTAAACGACAACAGCCAGCTGAACATGGTCAAGAAAGTTGCGATCAGCGGCAACATGGGAGTCGACGACATACAAAACAGAGTTAGAAGCTTGAAATGATCCACAACGAAGGTGTTTTCCGCAATCATCTTGAGGAACTGATTAGTAATTGCTCAGCTACATTTTTCAACATCAAAATGCTATGCCTATATTTGCACCTTGATACTGCCATTCTTTTGGCGAGTTCCTTGTGATATAAAACCTTAGTTTGCGGTGAGACAACAAAGACCGCCATCATGAAATGGTTACATTTCATGCAAACGATAATCGACGATGCTGTTTGGGAAATTTATAACTGACACAAATTCGATCATGTAAATTTGCTTCGTCAACTGTCCAAATTGCACAAACTGAAATGCTATCTGGCAGCACAGCTCAAATAGCTGTTGTCAACGCAGTGAAAGCGCACAGCAGCACTACCTCGGCATCCCAAACGAAATAAACTACCTACTATAAAGTGAAGGAAGAAATATAATGTAAATGAAAAACCAAACACAAACGTGAGACCTGAAAGATTTAGGCATCGCGCAACAAATTTTTTAAACCACGCCCCGCAATGAACTGCTAGTTTTGTGCTTTTGCAATTGCTATCGAGTCTGATCTTGTTTCATGTCTTTCTTGCCTGTCCTATGTGATCGTGCGCTCTGCCACTTCTGCTATTCCCAATGAATTTAATAATCCGTTATGATGTATCGTGCCTATCGCAGAAAAGAAAAACTAGCAATTCAATTCAATTATCATCAGTTCGAGTGAAGAATTACTAGTTTATCCATTCGGTTGAGTAAGATATAGTTCGTGGGCAGGCCAACAACAGAAATGATGGTTCAGAAAACTGCTACAAGATGTCGTATAACGATGTTAGCTGCTGCTTCCACGCTATCATGAAAGTTCGATACGCACTACGTGCATATGTCCTCATCTGACGAAATAGCATTTTTTAGTGGAAACAATTTGAAATGACCGGTAATTTTGGTTGTTGTATATAAGTAAACGAAATATGCGTTTACTGAATCATTCGCGTTGTTGCTTACGACTTTCACTTGTCATGCGAACAACCACTATTTCCTAACATTCATCATCCCTTTCTTGTTCTCCTCCACACCTGAAGAATTTTCGTCCGTAATGTTCATTTTGAAAGACTGAGTTCATAAAATTTCCATTCAGTTCGCCGAAGTTCCATTGTTTCAACGCTGCGTTTGCTACAAGAAACGCATCGCCTTCTCATTATAGCGGCTCTATTTCAATGAAGCGTCGTCAGTCTACGAAAAAAAAAAACTGGTTTCTCTGAACGTGAGACACATTTATATCGTCATTATAGGTGTTTCTTCACAGAGATGCAGTTTAACTACTAGTAGAATGCGTAAGCTATTTGTGTACTTTTCTAAGCTGGGCCAATTAACTGTAGAGTCCGGAGGCTGTGAAAGTAAAAATAGGTAAGTGTCCTGATTGGCATAAGGAAGGAGCGGACTTTCATTTTGAAACTGGGGATGCTGGCTGAAACAGTGAAGTTCTCCGCATTGATGATTTGAAACAAACATGCAAATGTCGCATCCAGTGAACAAATACAATACAAGAAATTGGCTGAATTTGTCTATTTCATGACAAAATTCTAGCAGTGCAGACAAAGAACGCAACAAGCGTCAAGGTTGACAGTATGCAGAGCAACAGCCAGACTCCATCACCATCTGACGCCTCTTATGCCGATCGTCGACGCCCTTTTCATATGTGTCTATCCCGCCCACTTTTCTACGTGTGCATTCCATACGAATATTGTTCATTTTTTTCTAATGAGGGGAAACTGTGTTGTTGAAAATAGTGCAACAGAGAGTGGCAGGCATGAAACGCATATAGATCAATCTATCCGTTTTGTTGTGTGCATAAAAATTTTCTTTCTAAACATTTAACGCAACAGTCCTGATCGATATCACAAAACTAATGCGTAAGAGAAACATCTGATGAACCACGTAACAGCAAATCGTTTGGTACAAAATTTGAATATATTGTCGGCCTGGAAGAGAAAAAAATGAATGGTAATTGCAGTAAGTGTAATGCATTCGAAAGTAAAGTAGGAATTACGCAATATGGCAATTCATTTAAGTGTAATGGAGCAGAATTCATTTAAATGCAACCTTTAATTTTGACACAACTTAAAAACGCCTGTAGAGATGACCGTAAGTGTACGTGGGGGTATATTAACGAAAGTGGAAAGCATTTTAGGGAGTTCGGATGGACGCTTTACTAAGAACTTTATTAAGAACATTCAGGTCTTCGATCAACGAAGCGGCAATCTGTATTAAGCGTCAACAAATATTTCAGCTTAAAACTGCGACAAACGAAGTAAATGAACAAAACAAAATGTCAAACGAATATCCAAAGTTAGGAGAGGCGATTTGCATCAAAAAAAACCAGAAGTAGTAAAAAATCTAGCCTGCGTACCTGCTTGAGCAATCCTTTATGTTTATGAAAAATAAAATGGTTTCTATTTCTAGATGCTACAGGACTGATTTCTGCTCTTGGTCTGCTTGCATTTTAATAAGTTTCGCATTTGTAAAAACAACCCTGCGGTAATGAACTTTTGAGCATCAACTTTTATTGACGTGTCCGGCAATGTTGACCTTTATCGATAGTGGTCCGAAGGTTGTAGAATGTCGCAGAAGTCGAAAGAAGAGAAAATGCATTTAATTAACACTCTATGCTTTCTTATAGGTTGTCATACGTACAAAAAATATATTTGTTTTTAGATTAAACACTTTAAAGTTTAGTTTAAATTAAGATAAAAGCAGGTGATTGGACTCATAAATATAGTACCGTTACGATCAATCTTTCAGCATGCAACCTCCTCATAAGCGCATCCGGAATGCATTGTATCCATAAGGACATCTATGCTATCAGCTGATTAGTTGATTCATCTAGGCTGTGTTCAGTAGATATCATTAAAGGTCTATTCAAAAAACAACGCATTACTTGCGCCTAGATTTTGTTGGTTCCCCTAACTAAATAAATTTATAACTGGCGTAAAACGAAATAAAGCCGACCATTGACCATTGACATTTGCCAATTCTGGCTGATAACCAAAAACATGTGGTCAATAAAAGAACAGTTTTCATTTGGCTAACTATAACGGCCGGATCATTATTAAACATAAGGAATTGAAATGGCTGAATCTGTCACAAACGCGCCGTGCTAACAGTTCGAGTGGCAATTCTTTGTAAGTGCCTCCGCCGTTCACTGCTTACAAAGAATTCATTTTATTCATATTTGGGTGGGAGGAGTGGGGTAGGGGGAGAGGGTGAACTTTTGAGCATCAACTTTTATTGACGTGTCCGGCAATGTTGACCTTTATCGATAGTGGTCCGAAGGTTGTAGAATGTCGCAGAAGTCGAAAGAAGAGAAAATGCATTTAATTAACACTCTATGCTTTCTTATAGGTTGTCATACGTACAAAAAATATATTTGTTTTTAGATTAAACACTTTAAAGTTTAGTTTAAATTAAGATAAAAGCAGGTGATTGGACTCATAAATATAGTACCGTTACGATCAATCTTTCAGCATGCAACCTCCTCATAAGCGCATCCGGAATGCATTGTATCCATAAGGACATCTATGCTATCAGCTGATTAGTTGATTCATCTAGGCTGTGTTCAGTAGATATCATTAAAGGTCTATTCAAAAAACAACGCATTACTTGCGCCTAGATTTTGTTGGTTCCCCTAACTAAATAAATTTATAAGTGGCGTAAAACGAAATAAAGCCGACCATTGACCATTGACATTTGCCAATTCTGGCTGATAACCAAAAACATGTGGTCAATAAAAGAACAGTTTTCATTTGGCTAACTATAACGGCCGGATCATTATTAAACATAAGGAATTGAAATGGCTGAATCTGTCACAAACGCGCCGTGCTAACAGTTCGAGTGGCAATTCTTTGTAAGTGCCTCCGCCGTTCACTGCTTACAAAGAATTCATTTTATTCATATTTGGGTGGGAGGAGTGGGGTAGGGGGAGAGGGGGAGGGGGAGAAGCGGGGAGGAAGCGGAGCAATAGGAGCTTTAATGGCCAAAAAAACTTCCGTTCGAAAGCGTACGAATTTAACGGGTGTCGAATCTAGGACCGTAGTAAATACTACAGTTTAATCAACATCATCAAAAACTGCTCAATATGACTAAGAATTTAGTGAACACAACCGCAAAGTTGATCAGCGTGAGTGGCGAGGAAATTGCTTGCTTAAATGTGCAATTTGAAGACGAAAGCAAATGCGCAATTTTTAGGAGTTCTAAAAAAATAGGTGGTCACGGTAACCACAGCTAAGGGAACCTAGCAATTCTGCTCAGAACCGAGCTTTTTTATGGTGAAGAATTGATCGGATTGATCGGCGTCAAGGAGTAAGACCGATTTTTCATCGTTGAAATGCTTAGTTTACAGGCGCAGTCACTGTCTTCATGCAACTCAATAGTTTTTGACTACAATGACCAATTTGGTCACCCGACACACTTCTCTTTTTAAAATTCCCAGTAACGGTCTAATCCATGGTCGCATGTATGTTTTAAAATGGAATTTACACTGCAGTCACTCCGATTAGCTACGTGATTATGTTGGGCGGGTTTTTTTTGGCTGTGCTGATCAATTTCTAGTGATGTTGAGCAATCTTGAACAATTGTGGCAGCCGCTGATAAAGTAACTGAGATATGGTCGACCCTAGCACCACTGGCATTTGTATCTGTGCCATCATCATGATGAAGGAGTATATTGGAATAGCTTAAGCGAGCAGTCTTCCTTTTCTTAGTAACTGCAACGTTCTCTCACTACTAGTAAACATCATGATTGTGGTGAACATTTCTTTTAAAGTTTAAGAAAGTAAGCATTTAGTGTTCACTTTTGCAAACTTTCAATGAAATGCGTTTCGCCCTAACACAATAAACTCGACAATTTGCAAAAATCAGAAAAAACGTCTCACAATAATCTGTTTTATCTCAAAAAAGGAACGACCAATGCGCATTTTGCGATGGATCACTTTCTCATAGGTTCGCGTCATCGGCGGACAGAGGAATTTCGCAGGCGTTCAACAAATTCTGGCTTTCTTGAAAGGACATTTACAATGGTCCGATCAGAACTCATAAATCACTGCAATCACACGGATGCTTCATAACTAGGCTCAAAATCCTCGAGTTCAAATCACGGAGACCATAGAATTTCAGCATAACAGAAAAGGAAGCTGAACCCGAATAACAATAAATGCAGGACAGAAGCTTACGCCAAGTGCCATGTTCAAAGGAATGGGGGTCTAAATTTGAGGGGGGATCGAATTTGAGAAAATTTCATTCAAGGCAGCGTATTCAAAGATGTCTGGAGATTAAATCTGAATGGAAGACGATCCGATAGGGATCAAGATTTGTGTGAATTATCATTTTCAGAAGGCGAATTGATTTTGAAAGAGGGACTACGGTGAGAGTAATACGGTTTGACTTCAGCGGCAGGAATTATCAATGATCAAGCATTTTTTTTTAAATTCTAACAGACATTACTGAATAAGCAAATCACTTAACCTATGATTCAAATTTTTCATTGTGTTTGTGAAGTATAAATGCATTATTTTTTTCAGCACAATGCAAATGCGCTACCAAAGCACTTATGCACATTTAGCAACCTGCCGTAAAAATTATTAACAAATGCCTTTAAGGAACGTATGTAAAGGATTGCAGTGATGTTTTTATTGTTTTCGCTAAGAAGGTGTTCTTAGAAACTGACAGATTGCTGAGCAGGGCGTTGACGGGTCGTGCAGTTGGCAGACGCTATTTTTTGTACATTTTCCCAAACAAGCTTCCATTCAAAAATATAACATTCTCGCCATTGTTTGAACGTACGACATGTACATTCGAAATTAACTAAACTGTTACAAAGCGGATATTCTATGGTGAAAATAAACTGAACGGACAAGTTTCGACTGAACTAAGCTGCTGCCAGATGGTATACGTATAAAACATTACGCATGAATCATGCAAATTATATAGGGATGTTGTGATGTATGCATAAAGTTGTAGCTTACGATATGTCAACGTGGTGAGCTAATTTGATCTCAGTGAAAAATATGGGTGTGATTGGCTGAATGGGATGAGTCAGTCAAACGTGTGGCAGCAATGGCGATCGATCTTATACGGCGATTAACTGTAATGTTGATTCATTTTCGAAATGCACGAGAACCGGTTGCAAAATGTTGAAAGAACAATTGAATGAAACGCTTTTGTGTCTTTCTTGATTCAGCACACCGCCTCCTTAGCCTAATGAGCTGAGCGCAGTGTCGCATTGCGCATATCGAACGTTGCAAAGCGAAAATATGAGGTGTACGCCTTATGTAATGAGCACAAGTAGTATGCAGTAATATACCGCTCGCACTATACGTTTTCATTAGCTATAGCTCCAAAATTCATGCATTATATCTTAGAGGCTAAACTGCTACTTCACATTCCGGAAATACATGGTGTTTTGCTTCCATAGATCCGCCTCTAATGAATGAGTTTATCGTTCGCACGTTCCTTAAGATGTTCTTAAATGATGTCCTTATGAATCTTGTATACAAATACACGGCGAATCTTTATACAGCTACACGAGTCATAATTCTATGGACTGCGCGCCAGTTGTAAAATTGTAACTTCGCATATTTGTTCCTAATTCCCCTTAACAGTTTGTAGTTCTACATATGATTGCGTTCATTGTTCCTCAGTAGATGTTTTGGTTGATAATGGAGTCTTATTTTGGTTGATGGCAAAATGAATTATCACAACCCTCAAAATCCGTTCCCGACTTTATTTAAACTCCTTAAAGGCGCTTATGGCAGCTGAGATGAAAGCAAATAACAAAAATCAATTGCCATTTTTAATAGCTTACTGAAAATGTAGGCAATCACCAGCAAACTTTCCACAACGATCAGTGAGAGCATTAAAGTAATCTGCAAACTTGGGATGAAGAAAAAATTGAGGAGGACGAAGTAGATGAAGAGTGGAACAGAAAAAATTTAAGACGGTTTCAACTAATGTAACCGTTAGGAAAAACTAGTAATCATCTTACAACTATTTAACACATTCACAATATGGTGAAACTCATAGAAAATTGGGTGTAAAATACAAGCAAGAACAGTGCCGACAGCAAGCTTTTTAGGTAACCTTTAATGGAATCTCTGAACCTATGCTGATTTCATGTTTGACACAATTTTACGGATAGTGTGATGCTTTACATATGAATCAGCGTAAGTTTTGAAGTGAAATTTTGGTGGCTTTCTTTCACTTTCTTCACATCATTCCGGTCAAAAATGGGCATCT
>JPKZ01001412.1:316149-327792 GCA_000803305.1 Toxocara canis | reverse complement strand
ACGTCATGTATAAATCGATGGATTTTGATGAGCGAATCACATTCGGCAAGCTAAAAAGAAGTCTAAGTGAACGACGTATGAAGTTTCTCAGAATGAGGGTTGAGGGGGTAAAGGGTGGGGGAAAGGGGTGGGGAGAAGAGATGCTCACAAGAAATCTGAACAAAAATGCCTTAATTTCATCGTCACTACTCTCACACAACTATGTACTGTGAAGCGGACGTTTTCATTTAGGTTTCCGCTATCGCTTCCCTACGACAAGTGAAGTTTATTAGATTCAGCTCTACGTTGTGGCTTTTCCGTAGAGTTTCCAGTGAGAAAAAAAAACTATACGGCGACACCCTTACAGTGTTTTTTTTTTTCTTATGCACTCTACGCACACCACGAACAATTACAATACTTTAGTTGAAGATCGGAGTTACGTTGTGGCTTTTCCGTAGAGTTTCCAGTGAGAAAAAAAAACTATACGGCGACACCCTTACAGTGTTTTTTTTTTTCTTATGCACTCTACGCACACCACGAACAATTACAATACTTTAGTTGAAGATCGGAGTTACGTTGTGGCTTTTCCGTAGAGTTTCCAGTGAGAAAAAAAAACTATACGGCGACACCCTTACAGTGTTTTTTTTTTTCTTATGCACTCTACGCACACCACGAACAATTACAATACTTTAGTTGAAGATCGGAGTTACGTTGTGGCTTTTCCGTAGAGTTTCCAGTGAGAAAAAAAAACTATACGGCGACACCCTTACAGTGTTTTTTTTTTCTTATGCACTCTACGCACACCACGAACAATTACAATACTTTAGTTGAAGATCGGAGTTACGTTGTGGCTTTTCCGTAGAGTTTCCAGTGAGAAAAAAAAACTATACGGCGACACCCTTACAGTGTTTTTTTTTTCTTATGCACTCTACGCACACCACGAACAATTACAATACTTTAGTTGAAGATCGGAGTAAGTGGTGCCATCAATGTTGACAAATTAACAAGCTCAGCACACCGTTTAACTGCAGTTTTTTTTATTGTTCGTTACGAAACGTACCAGCATCACAAGAATGAAGAAAGTGCACAACTTTTTTTTTAACGGTATTATTGAAAACGCAAAGCGCAAAGGGAAACTTGTTGTGGATAAGCAGAATTTGAAAACGACGAGAATGTGTTGAAGCAACCGTTTCGTAGAGGCCCGCTCCCACTTCGAATGAAGTCGATAATCGCTTGCGTTCAGCAACAACCCCATTCATGAAAGCTAAAACATGTGAGCATGATAAAATACGTTAACTGCGATCCCGTGCTGTTCAGCAATCATTGTAACCTCTTCATAAAACTTCTCATGAGATCATTTTTCGAGAAAATTTTTTGCACATTTTGATGCTGTTTTCAGAAATTCAATCAAGCACAATTTCTTGAAAGCACATTTGAGTGTCCATGTGATGATTTTTTATTCTGGTAGGTTTTTACTATGAGACGAGACCGTAAAGGCAATAGCAAACAGTGCAGTACATAGGGGACTTAATGTGTACAGCAGAAATAAACTAACGAGTGGTTTAAGCGTAATATGCAAATTAATTAATTTAGTTCTTTTCGTTCATCAGAGAAACTCGGATGTCATTCGGGAGCGTAACAAAAGTACACTACAGCCTTTTTCATTAATGAACAAACGGATACATAAATTCGCAACGAAGTATTATATAAACGTCTCAAGCAAATCGGATGGCAAAGAGGGTTGCTTTGCGACGAGTGAATGAATGTGCGAGTTGGCTTAGAGATGATACAGCGAGTGGCAAATGGCGATTGCTGCATTGTGATTTTCATGATGAAATGAGCGTATGAGAAGCGGGTTTAGTGTTTAAAAGGCGAATATTGCCTGTAAACGTGATGGCCACACAATGAATGTATAATTTGTCAAGGCCATAGCATAGCTCTGCTGCCATTCGCCGAGTGGTTTATCGCTTGGGCGAAGACTGACGATCAGTGAATATATGCTACGCCTCTTTGATCTACTCGAAACTTGGAAGCTTAAGAGAATTTGTAAGCTTGGAATTAGTATAAGCGCAGCCGACTTAAAATTTTCAGCACCAAGCTTTTTAATATGTGCGCTAGCTTTGGAGATAAACTTTTGCAGATGAACGGTGTTGCGACTTCAATGAAATTTTTTAACAATGCAAATTAATAGACGAAATGAATATTTGGAGCTCCCGTCCAATGAACATGTACCACCTTGCGATGTAATAAGATGCAGTGGCTAGGAGCGGCGGCATTTTATAGAATCATCACCTGCAAAATTTCATTGCTTTTAATTTATGCAGTCGAGAGTTACGGCAATTAGTGTTTGGGAAGCTTCGTTTTATAGTTAGTGTAACATTTCCACGAAAAAAAAAAAACCCTGGTTTCTTTTTAACCATATCTCATTTTCAAAGACGTGATATTCTGTTCAAAAGGATTTTTAATTCAACGATACGATGTTCCATTTTTCAGTCTTCTAGTGTTTTTTATAAGTGATTTTTTTTAAAATCTCCGTCACCTAAAAAAACCAAAATGGTAATGTGCGGGATCGTTTGTCATCTTAGCACAGCAGAATGAAAAATTTCATCTAATTCAAAGGTTGAATGCGAATCCCATGCCTCGTGACACATCTCAATTCCGTGAAACCAAATCCATTTTCATCGTTATGCAGTTGAAAAAAAAAGGAGTTTGTTCAGTGTGATTATGCTTTTTTTTAATTCTTCTCCTACATAGTGCTGTCTTTTGCATTTTATATCAATGAGCTCCGAGATTTCATACAAACTTCACAATGGCGCGAACAGATATGTAAATTTGCGAAAAGTTCCTCATTACTATGGCAACGATCAATCATAATCCAGGTAGGTGTCATATGCGCGTGATTGAAAGATGTTTCGATCAAAGGCCAATCAAATATTTTCAGTGGCGAACGGTGATTCTCAAATGTTTTTGCGCGCTTTTATCTCACTGGACATTATCTACCACATGTGGGAACACGTGATAGATAAAGTCCAGAAAATTATGCCTTTCTACCGGAGAGAATTATGCGGTCGTACTGGCTCCCTAAATGAGGGTGGGCAGAAAGGTTTTGGCCTGAAAAACGCCATTAGGCTTGACCTACCTCGTATTTCCTCTCTAACAGTTAGTTCCTCAGTCTCCAATGCACCAATATTGAGATGCTTGTGTGACTTTTCATATGATTGGTTGAGTGCATGTTTTGAAGAAAAAAGTATTCTGATGCATTTTTAGCATATCAACTGCGTGATTCGTTTGTTTGCTAGACGGTGGGCGATGTAGGCGAAAAAGAATCTCTCTTATCTGAGAAATCGCTAAAACTCGACGTTGGGAAAGACCGCCTAAACGTGTTAAATCATCGCTCATCGTTATAGAATCGTATGTGAAAATGAATAGCAGCCAAAAAGATGGATTGTTGGAGTGCTGTAATTGTGTAACAATATAGCTAACGTCCACATTCGATAATTCCAACCTAATTGTAGAACTACGTCGATGGCGCATACGTACCCCATTCACTTTTGTTTGTTTTGTGGCGCAGGAAACTACGCCGGTAGGCGGGAGCGAAAACCCCCGTCTTCCACTTGATTGCTGGTTGTCATGCATAATCGTTTCATATTGCTGCGGTGGAAGTAGAAGGTCATGGGTTTTAGCTGCTCCCGCCGACACAGCTAGTGTTTTATTGCAGCAATATAAACAGCTACCGGTGAGCCTGAGTATGACTAAAGTAACTCTGCGATGAAATGCTAACAATTTGTCCATCCGTTCAATAAAGTTCTGAGCGGAACCAAAACGTAGACATCGACTAGTCAATATGAGTGCTAGAGTCTTCACTTATACGAATATTAAATGCATGTATAACGCTTTCGCAATATGTCGAAAGGCTGAATGGAGAAGTAACATAGATTGGTTACTGGAATATGGAACGAACAAATTCGACAACACAAAAGCTATGAACAAATTTTCCTGGTTTGATTGAAATACCGATGGTAACTGTGAAAAGGGATTTAAGCAGTCTGAAAGATTTGAAACATCGCTCGAGAATAGCTTTCGTTTGTTGACCGTCGTTTGCCTCAATTTCTGTACAAACGACCATGGTATTTTTTGTCTAAGATCTGAGATAATTGATTATGTGAAGCATTGCCACTTCCTACTTTTTTAATGAAGTTGAAGGCAACGATAAGATAACTTTCCGAGTAATGAATGGATGTATAATCACGCAAAGCCATACTAAATCGAGAACGTGACACTCACACCGTTTGTGTTAACGCATTCAGTGTATACCTTCAACCAGCGCTCATCCATGCTCATTTCGCCCGTAAGACGCAATTTGAGTTGCAGCGGTCTCTAATTATCAGAAAAAATGAAAGGCGTTGAGAAAATTAGAAGGGCATATCAAAATGTGCCTTATAGGGCAAAGCTCAATGTGATTTTTCAAACACAACGAACGGCTGCGGAACGTAATTTAGAAGAGGGGAGTAAACGGAGTTTGATTCGTCGTATATGTAACAAATTTCAATCTATTTATAATGATCAGCTTTTGGATTCCGGTTGCCGTCGGCTAAAATTATGAAAAAAAGCATTTTCTAAAGTGCGCTTTTTCATGGAAGAAAGTGTGTATTATTTGGTCTAAGTTGAAAAAGTAGAATGCTCATTTATAGCCAACCTAGTCCATATATGACTAATATAGCCAACCTAGGTCATATATGACTAATATAATCAACCTAGGCCTTCTATTACTAGTTCCTTGCAGTTTTCGCATAAGCCTAATGTAACACTTTATACTCCAGAATAAAACATTAGGGCAAGCCAAGTGTAACAGTGAACTGCACCATGGTACGAACAAGTATTAGCACTAGCCTGCCCGCATCGTGCATATTTCATCTCGATCCCATGCGCATACCTCATCATAGAAACTCTGATTAGCATAATGAGCGTTCGAGACAAGTGAGACCGCACGCCAGGAAGCTTGCACGATATATGCTTTAAGACCTGTTTTATAAACTGTCCTCAAATTATGGAAATTTTTATTTTAGCCGAATCAATTGCTCGTACAATCCTCTACTAATGATTCGGCGTTCCAACCGGCAGAAAGTGCGAGCCGACTGCTTGTACAGCGCTTGCAATTCTTTTAGTGCCCTCAAGCCTATAACTTCTCCGAGGATCAATAGCTCTGCTTGAAAATAGGAGCGAGATGTCATCTAAGAAGGGAGATTGCATCTGCCAATATTCATCATTCTAGTTTCACGAGTTGGTCTTACCGAACAAGCAGATAGACAAGTAGCACGCGTATTAATGCGCACAGAAGCACCACCGTCATAATGCGCTTAGCTAGCGCCTATCTGCTCAACTGCCTACTAGTGAAGCACATGAAACATTTACCGAGCGCATGCGCTTTTTAGGGCAGTGAATATTTAGACTGGGCTCTCAGATTGGTCTTAAAGTCCATGGACACGAACCACATCCATGTATTGGTCCAAGGGCTTTTAAGCCGATTCAAAGAGCCTTCATCATCTCTGTGCTCTACCGTGGTCTCTGTTTATAAGGTACTGGAGTCTACTGTTTGTCTCGAAGGGTTAAGCAACAATAGTGTAATGTTATGCAGTGGCTACTGAATAGTTCGCTTTCCTGGATAAGGGCTGATCAAGGTTTCAGGCTCGTGTCCAACGAATGTTTGCTTCCATTTTTCGCGTTTCTCGATTTAACTAAGTGAATGATGTACGATTCAGGAAAAAACATCAGGAATGTACTGCTCTTAATTTGTTACGCTCTTTGTAGAACGCAAATTGCTAATTGCTTCTAGAAGTGTGATGCGGTGTTCATCAGCCAAAACCGGTTCACTGAATGTTACCAGATGGCCGCTACTTCATTACGATCGGGCGACCGCTAAGCGTTTGTCTCGCAATCAGTTTAAACGGGTGCAGTGTTGCGTTGTGCTGACGCCTGCAATTCATCTATGCCCCAATAGATCTTCATACGCTTTGAACGGCTTGTAACTTGCATGACTCCGTACAACGGCGTCATCATGTCTCTGCATGTCAGTATATAGCTTTATTCGTCCAGCGCGTTAAACTAGGGAATCTTCGAATCTACAGTAACAGAATTTGACAGATACATTTCACACCTTCGAATTAATTTTTACTTCCAGTATCAGACTAAATCATCCCCCACGGAGAAGGAAGCTGCACCACTTTAAATGAGTAAGAAAATTACATGCATCTTCAGCGTCGGGTCGCATACAAATCTTTGTTAGTAATTGGGTACCTGCAGTCGAAACCTGTATAATGTGAATATTCTTCATTTGCTAGTATTGGACGAAGTGTGCTGGGTTCATGGATGAGCGTCAAAGTGCATCTCAGGTGAAATCGCCAAGCTTTGACAATTACGAACAATAACATAGGATGAGCTCAGAAAGAGATTCCGATAAAATCAACACGACTGGGCAGAAAATAAAATCTATTCTTTGGTATGACGAACGGTGCTTTGAAACTACCTTTGGATTGAAAGCGTAAAACATTGTGAAGTCGAAGGCGAACAACTGCGTGACTCAGAAATGCAAATTTTACAATTATTGATCCATTGCATATACGCGACCCCTTCTTTGGGGAGGAAAAACTTCAAAAAACTTTACAGGATGTTTTTCAGATAGCTTTCATTTCATATCCGATCCTTAAGCGGCAGCGCAGCTCATCAACTTCTCCTCCGTCTCCTCAAACCACGGTCTCAAAATTTAAGTGGCCTTGGCCTTGTTTGGTTTCTTAAAAAAGTAAGTGTAAGCAACGATTATTCAGTACGAACCTCTGAAAATTTGGCAGAGATCGAGTGGAGTTACCTTACGCTGGAAAAAGATGTAAAAAGAGAAAGGTTGATGGCTTCTGGACCAGCGTATTCGCTCCATCTAGCTGATACCTCTGAAGGATGAAAGAAAACTCTGATCAACATATTTGGAACACCGTCCCTCTGGATTTTGCTTGTTACTGAAATTCTGTTTTGAACGAAATCTCTCATTCATAAATTCACCCAACTTCTTTTTTCTACATGTTTCACATTTTAATGAAGTTTTTCATTTGCGGTTAAGGTCCCACGAAAGAGTGAGCGTGAGGTTCTTACGTATTCGGTCAAAATGGGTGTAAAACCTACAAATCCAGCAGGAGATACAGCATAAGCAAATCAAGTTAACAAACGATCGGAAGCTACTATTGTTCCTGGGAAGGATAGAACACAATGTTTAATGCGGTTTGCGCCATAGCGAAAGTGCATTATGAACTACCATGCTTGTGCTCACGTATGACGTTTGTGTGTGTTTACCACATCCAATAGCTTCAACTCACGAACCGCAGAAGTCACCGCGATGAAATTTGGTAATGTTATCTGTGGAAGCGGGTGACATCAAAAAAAATTTGCGCATTATTCGTGAAATACAGGATGGATTGCGGCATATGAAATTTAACCTGGCGGAGAAGGTAGACTGGGACAATAATTGCCCTCAAGTTCAATTCCAGAGACTGAATTTGAACTTATACGATGTACAGCCTTGTGAACTCCACCATGCATCAAACACAGCCCGGACATAGAATTTCGGAATGTGAAGTGGGGGCCGACAAAAAACGAACACATGAATTATGAGAGGTTATGAGTGAAAAACATTTAGTAGGTTCTTAAGCCAAGTAGATTATTCGTTTGATCGCTCAAACAAACAGCGCTTTAGTCGTTAAGCACCTTGACGGTTTAACAACTAAAGCACTGTTCGTTTACGACAGCTGTTTTTCACGAGAGAATTACTTTAGGCAGTTTGAGCAGGAATATACTTTTATGTACTCCCCTACTTCGTTCCCCTTCCCTCATTGCTTCTTATCGCAAAATTTCTTTTTGCGCATGTTTAGTGATGAGTCATAGCTCTAGGTTCTTCTGGTGGCCCTTATTCCGACCATAACCCCAGTTTCTATTCTTCACGCTGTCGTGGGAAATCGGATTTCCCACGAGAGAAAAGAAATTAGAAATCATGTCCCGGGAAATCAAATTTCAAACTGTGCACCACTGATACCCCACTCAGCGGAAGCAGCGGAAGGCATTTTCCGAAGTGCGCCTTTACAAGTGTTTAGGAAATAGTCACTAAAGCTACCAATGCTAAAGTCAAGCCTGTTAAGCAGAAAAAATCCAAATAAACGCGTTGTTGAATTCAAGAAATCTTACGCGCCTCTAATCACCATTCATGCGCTCCTCTTACTACCCGTCAACATCACATAAATTTAAAATTGTTACTGGATCATTCGAAATGATAGAAAAGAAAAATTATGTATTACCTTATTTTCGTGTCCCATATCCTTCTTGATTCTAATTTACCTTTTTGTGTTTAAATGTTCCCTCATGCATGCTTTTCCTTTTTTTTTCAAGTACCTGAGGCTATGGCAAATGAACCAGTGCACGCTAATGCCTGCGCAGCCGCTAATTTCGACCCTGAGGCAATTCCATTACAAATGGATGCGTTCCGCGACCACTGTGCGAACAGTGACAAAATCGGACGCTTAGAAACGTGGGAAAGACAGAAAACAAAAGCTTACGAATATCGCTGAACCCACGTCTCCCACGTCTGTTGCTTTGCATGTTACTGTGATTCGCATAGATGTAAGCCTATTGGTGTGCGCGGGTGTGTGCGTGAGTGTGTATACGTGCATGTGTCTGCGTGCAAGTGTGTGCTTGCAAATGTGTGCGTGTGTGTGCACGTGCATGTGTGTGCATGTGTCTGTGTGCGCATGTTTGCTTGTGTGTGTCAGTGGGTGTGCGTAAGTGCGTGTGTAAGTGTGCATGTAAGTGTGTGTGTGTAGGTGTGCGTGTGTGTGTAAGCGTGTGTGCAATATGTGTAATGTATGTGTGGTGTGTGTGTGGTGTGTGTGTAGTGCGTGTGGTATGTGTGTAGTGTGTGTGTATGTATGTATGCTTTTATGCAGGTTCGCCCAACTACTGCCAGATTTAATAAGCTCAGTATATGTGCATCTAAGGCTCAATTCTTATTCCAAAATTCGCACTTCTGGAGATATATGGAAGCTTGAAAATCACAAAATTTGCATACTCGCATTTTTCAGAACGGATCCCACAGGCCATTGAGCGCGAAAACGATTTTCTTTCTCAGCCGTTGAAGGATCTCTTATTTATTTCGCAGCTGCAACACGGTATTGCGCATGCATGATTATTATCAGGCAATTTTGCCATATTCGTTGCACAAAATATTTAAGGCTTGTATCGTAACAATTTCCTATACATATTCCCGTTCGTTGTAGTAGCAAACTGCGCAGATTCAACCCGACAGTTTACGACCTGCGCCCAAGTTTTTCGTACTTCCGAGTGTTCATAATTCCTTTAGGAATCGGTGGGTTGACATGAAAGAGCAGATGACATAACGTGTGATGGGTGGCAAAGAATTTTCATAACTTTATCATTTGATGCCCATGATTTGAAGCTACTGATCATATAGACATGCAAGCCCAAACGCAACTATACATAGAGGAGATCTTGCTAAAATGTGCTTTGCAAATGTGGATTTATAAAACCTCGTAGACGAGAGGGAATTGTAGATAGAGAAAAATACTACGTAATCGAAAATATCGATTTCGTGCAAATCAGAGGAGCTGAATAGCTGTATTGAGGAGCGTGACAGTAAAACATTTCCTGTAGCGACATTAATTCGGAGAGATGAGAAGCGGTGAAATTAGACATTCGTAAAAGAGCGCGAGACATGACTTATTAGTCTGCCTGTGACTCACTTAGTTTTCCACTTCTTGCAATAACGCTATAAAATGACCTGAGCCTATAAACATTAATTTCTTTGTTTTGCAGTTGTTTTTTTCACTGAGTTCTTACACTGTAACGAGTTAGGTACCACCTACACCCATTCTACAGCAGTCATTTTGACACCATCTCGCAAAGTCGTCGTTTAATCAATCCTGTGCCAATTATTGTTGCCATGCACTCTGCGGTTCTTTTTGTTCTGTCATCATCATTCACTTGCGTTATCTTTGCTGGGCACCTCCAAGTTCTTTTTCGAGCTACTCGTCATATCATCTATTTTTGTAAAGCTCAACCATTCGTTCCTGCCTTTTCCACTTGCCCCAGCTATAACCCTTCTTCCCTTACCTCTCGACGCTATAGCCTGCAATTCTTCTTTTTTTTTTCTGCGAACGACAGGGTTTCATCTCATATAGCATGCAGGTAATGTTGATATGTTGAACAGCCGCCTCATTAGCGTTGTTTGGACGTTTTAGACTTGAAGAAACTTCCGGTAGCTTTAGAATGCTTTCTATCCTGTCTTCATGAGTCGCCTTATTTCGTCTTCGTCTTCTCTTCTTTCACTATCAGTGTATGCGCTAAAATAAATGAGCTTGATGTTTTGCTTAAGAACTTTACCGCACAACCTCGATTGCCCTTCCTGCTTTCTGCGAAATTTGTTTCGATTATATTGTTCATGAAAGTAATTTCTTCCCTATCGATTTCGAGTTCTTTTCTTCATCGCTTTGAGGTGGTGGTATGCAATATCATCAGCACACTTCAAGTTTGATAAGCATTGTTCGTTAATATTCACTCCGTTATTTCCAGTTTCAGCTGGTCCTATCTGATTTCAAGGCAAACGGTAAACAGATGAAAGCATAGCGGATCGTCTTATCTCAGTACCGTTCACACATTGAAGCCTTTCTTCGTTCCGTTAAAGTAATGCTCTTCTGATCTTCCCTAGCCGTAAACCTTTCTCAATTTGATTGTGACCATCTATGAAATGTGCGATATAAGACGAATATTTCCACTGCGAAGCGATTAAACGGTAATTGTGATGCTGTTGCGCTTGCGTTCATATATCTTAGGTTTTTGCACAACCGTAGAGACCAAGCAGCAAACTTCGAACTGAAATATTGACGATGCGGTGGCACGTTAAGAACCATTTTTTTCCTCATCGCTACCTTCGACTGCTTTTCATGAGCACTCTTCTCGTCTCTATGCACTTCACACCTTATGTTTTTCACTAGTTATTGCGCTTGATGAACGGAGCTTGCATGCTCACCGAGAATGGCAAACGTACATCACTTATGCGAATCACAGTCCTTTATACAGTTCGGAAAAAAAGTGACATAAGAATATGGAGTCGCTGTTTTGCACGGATCAAATTTCGAATTTTTCAGACGTTTTTGTTTTCAGCTCTCAGCGTCGCCTGTGCTTTTTGGGCAGTCGCTCAGTAAAATCAGTGACAATTATTTGTAAGTGAGATGATAGAAATGAACGCTAGAAAATGTCATTTGGTGATTGCCACGCAGCAACATGTTCATCTATTCATTTTCCTTTTTTCCGATCAACTTTTCTCGTTGTTTTTTCCTGTCTTTTCTGTCGGCAAAATGTTTTCATAGGGAGTGTTTTCATTTTACAGCTACAGGATGTATGATTATGAGCATATGAGATGTCTTATAGCATACCGCGTAGGGTTTGACCGGGATAGAGTTTTGTTGTTTCAGCCAGCGATTCGCATTTTGTAACGACAACATATTTGAAATTTCCAGTGACTAGCAAGCGCCAATGAATAACGTGTTAAATCCCCTTTTCTTAATAAAATTTGCCACCTTCCTTCTCAATCCTTCTATTTTGCTCTAATCCCTC
>JPKZ01001412.1:289036-315874 GCA_000803305.1 Toxocara canis | reverse complement strand
GCATGTCTTCAGGTAAACTAAAACTTCCTTCCGCTCCTTCAAAATCCCTTAGAGCGTTTAAGTGAAATCAATTAAATGAGATTTTGTAAGCGTTTCGGATGAAACTTTTTTCAGAGTAAGTAGGCAGCTCAAGGAAGTGTAGGCGACTAGGTGTTACGCGATAATGATCGCTAACTTTAATATTACTGCTCAGAACTGTGCACTTATGAGATTTTACGCACATCTGGGGAGCTCATTTCGACTTATCAGAGAGACA
This sequence comes from Toxocara canis, assembly GCA_000803305.1. Classification (NCBI taxonomy): domain Eukaryota; kingdom Metazoa; phylum Nematoda; class Chromadorea; order Rhabditida; family Toxocaridae; genus Toxocara; species Toxocara canis. The sequence goes on along the minus strand of JPKZ01001412.1, from coordinate 315,618 downwards.
ACACAATCTTCACAGCTTATCTATCCATGGCTGTATGGTAGTTTTTTAATGGGCCAGCAAAGACGCACAATTTCTATTATTACTTCCAAAATCTCGTTCTTAGAATCAACGAAATGCGAGCGTTTTCTGTTGGCTGCAAGTTAGGATTGCACTTATTTCATGAAATGGTGACGTGTGAACGTTATCAAGAAATCAGTAACTGGATGAGACAGTTGTCAAAAAAATGCTACAATGATAGCTCGTCATATCATATAATAAGCTCAGATTTTTATCTCACCTGAAAACGGTTTCGATTTCATAAAAGATATCGCAAAAAAAGATTTGAGATCACATTGACCAAAACAAACATTGACTGAAACGGACGGATACGATAGAGTCAATATTAGAATAGCAGCGTTAAGACGACGAATAGCAAGCGTTAACGAAGCGTTGTCACATAATGTCACAAACGAATGAATTCACTAAAATAGCTTTATAGCCAAAACGACTAGGCAAAGTCAAAAATCGGTCAAACTGCATGAAGTACAAACAAATGGAGAAATAATCGAGATTTTCATGCGAAAAACTGGTCTCATTCGTTGACGCACATAACAGTGATCGAAAAAGTCGAAATGGTCGTTTCAACACTGCAGTCAATAGAAGTGCCACAGTGCTAGCATGCTTACCGTGTCATTTCGATTAATGTCCCTTACCTTGACAACGCTTCATCGTTCAACATTGGGTCTCCATCTCCCCCTCGAAACTGTTACGAAGAACAGCACACTTTCACACTAAAAAAATCACTAAATAAACCGAAAAAATTGCTCCTTGCCCACTCTCAACATCTCAGCGCCTCGCTAAACTCTCACCTCGAGGAAACTAGCGGACTTTTTAATTTTCACGAGGTTTACTCAAGGCAGTATGATATGTTGAGGCATTCAGAACAAAATAAGACCGCTTTTCATCTTATGAGTTCTTTCGTTTAGAATCCTGAGGTTGATCAGTGAGTGAAATTTTTGAATGAAGCTGCACGTGCACAAATGATATATGACACGTTTCATAGCACTGTATGGTGGCCGTCCTCTCGCAGTTCTCTTACTACATCGATAGTTAACGGAAGCCGAAAACATAGGATGCGCAGTACTTTTGCGCATACAGTGCGCATCTAATAAAAGCCGTTATTTTGGCATATTTTGGAACTAATGCTTCATATGCCTGAATGTACAAAGTGTGTTATACGTTCGTGGTTTGTTGCTATCATTGAATCATCAAAACCGTTTGGCTTGATAAGCATTAAAAAATCGCGTAGTTGTTTAGGAAGGGAACATTATAGAACAATCTGTAGCGATAAGGACTTCATGTATATCCGAAGTTCAATTACACCTCGATTACTGAACAAAATTGGAAGGGTCACAAGCCAGTATAACAACTCTACTAGGGAATGTTAAGGGCGATTGCATTACTGACTTTACTTTACAAGTTGCTACAATTATCATAAAAAACGAAACAATTATTTTCTGCGTCCACAGTGCGAATTCACAGCAAATTACTCATTTCAATCTATAAATCTCGAGCTCTTTACATGTTATAAATGGAACGAATTACATGTTACATGTTATAAATTACATGTTATTAAAAAAATGACTTCAGTTAAAACGATTCGAAGGAGGTCTGTAGAAATAAGAAGTTTATGTGTATCCGAAATACATATGTACTCCGAATACTGAACAAAATTAGAAGGTCGCAAGCCGATATAACAAAAAACGGACTATAGTACACATGAAGTGAATAAAAATAGTTATAAATATTTCAAGCAGGAGTACTATTTGGAAGAGATTAGCAAATTTCTATAGTACATATGAAGTCAATTCTTCTAAGGAACAATGCAAAGAAGCAGGGGTGGAAAAACGAGAAAAAAAATTTTTAAAATTGGCAGACGTCTGAGGAATGAGAAATGATCAAGAATGCTCTCTCGTCTTTGAGAATTCGAGTTCAGTCACACAGGTGATCAGAAAGTGTCAGTCGTTCACGAAATAACGCTACTCTCGCCATTCACTGTTCCGTGCTGAGCATCGGAGGTGATCTGAATGAAAAAAATTCGCACGTTTTTTCAAGCGCATTGAAAATTAAACGCTTGCCCGAAGGCGAAATTAAACCTTATAAAACACCTCGTAAACGAGTCTGCTTCGAGGACGCAACCTTCCAAACAATGGTCGGCAGTACCTTTTTGTCAGCTGGGCGACAGTACAGGGTGAATAAGAGAGAGCTTCTTCCGTTGGTGTGGTGAAATGATGTAAAACGGAGGTTGACGTGCCCGAGCCAAAACGACGATAATTAACGAAATGTGATGTGATGTGATGACGTTGTCGGTGTGTTGTTCGTGATCATCGCACTATGTAACTTCTCTCTGTATAACAGTGGTCATTTTCAACCGTCTGTTGTTGCCACACCAATGTGGCTTACTTGTCGATAGGTGAAACAATCTTATTTTTTCAAGTGAAAATAGCTTTCATCAGCCTTTTCTTCTCTTAATTTGCTTCTCCAAAAAAAGATCAGTTTCAGGCTGCATAATATACCGTTTTTGTGCCACGTATACAACGCAGTCGGTTTCGCGTAGGTGGAGGACCGTGGTATTGGGAACAAATTGGTATCAAATGACGATTCTCACCCACTGCAGTGATTTCTGATAGTCGAACGGCTTCAAGCGACTAAATGAGGCAAATACGCTGCCATCACTCAAAAACCTTACAGTTTAATATCCTGCTTGTTGGAATTGCTCAAGATAAAAACTCAACGAATTCCTAGAGTCGGCAAAATGCTNGAAGTAATTTCAATACTGCGCTTTTTCTCAAACAATAACCGACGATGTTCACGAGACCAATCTTGCTTTCGCAGTTTAAACCCATTTTCATGTAGTTTTTGCCATTACAAAAGCACTTCATATGTGTATGTATGAACGTGTGTTGGTTGGTTTGAGTAGACACTCATGCATAGAATGTCGCTCTCCGCCTGGCAGTTTTCACTCGAGAGCCATAAAAGCTGTCGTATGCAAAATAATAGACAGTTTACAACAGCAAGGGAATCTTGAATTAAATTAATAAATGATCCATGAAATTCTCAGTAAATGGGGTACACGCAAAAAGATTTTGTGGAAAAGTAGGTCAAGTAATGACTGGTGTATCAAGCTGAATTTCCCCTAGCAAATCTGGCTCACACACAACATTAGCATGTTTAAACAAAGTTAGGCATGTGAATTTTTTTTGGATGAGGACTGGGAAATTTTTGGGATTGGTGTGCAACACCTTTGAGAACAGAGCACTAAGAGCGATATCAACTCTGCGATCTTTTGAACAAATCTCCTGACCAACAAACTGCGCTACAACAGCGGCTGTTCGATCGTTGGTTGAGTTTCCCAAACTCACTCGGCATAAAAAAGAAACCGGATCGAAACGGACAACTATTATACGCAGTAAATGGGAACGAGAAAGAAGCATGTGCCTGTGTTTGCCATTGTCAGCGGTAATAAGAAACAACTCCTTGTAGCGATGGTTGAAATCTTAAAGCGCACCAACACCATCTCGCTGTCATCCAAACAGGTGGAAACAGGAGGTTGGTGTCACAGCAAAAGTCGCATGCAGTTGGCTCTTGGAATTGAACGATAATGAACGTTAGCTAACGATATGCGTGTAGAACAAGGTCACTGATATTGCGGAGAAGCACGCTGAGCCAAAAATGCTGTGCAAAACCAAATCGAATGTCTAATTATTGCTGGAGGTGAATAAGCGTTATTAGCAGTGCAAAATTGTGCAAAGCTCTTCAAAAATTAGCATGTTTAAACAAAGTTAGGCATGTGAATTTTTTTTGGATGAGGACTGGGAAATTTTTGGGATTGGTGTGCAACACCTTTGAGAACAGAGCACTAAGAGCGATATCAACTCTGCGATCTTTTGAACAAATCTCCTGACCAACAAACTGCGCTACAACAGCGGCTGTTCGATCGTTGGTTGAGTTTCCCAAACTTCACTCGGCATAAAAAAGAAACCGGATCGAAACGGACAACTATTATACGCAGTAAATGGGAACGAGAAAGAAGCATGTGCCTGTGTTTGCCATTGTCAGCGGTAATAAGAAACAACTCCTTGTAGCGATGGTTGAAATCTTAAAGCGCACCAACACCATCTCGCTGTCATCCAAACAGGTGGAAACAGGAGGTTGGTGTCACAGCAAAAGTCGCATGCAGTTGGCTCTTGGAATTGAACGATAATGAACGTTAGCTAACGATATGCGTGTAGAACAAGGTCACTGATATTGCGGAGAAGCACGCTGAGCCAAAAATGCTGTGCAAAACCAAATCGAATGTCTAATTATTGCTGGAGGTGAATAAGCGTTATTAGCAGTGCAAAATTGTGCAAAGCTCTTCAAAAATTTTAAAAAAAAAACGCGAGTATGCTTCCTAGAAGAAACACTGCAAATCTAAATAGTTCACTGAGAAAAAGCCGAACAGCAGAATTAAATACATACCATTAGACTTGCGGTTATTTTTATTTCGCCCAAATGTATCGTTCTCTCGATTGCTCAGAGAAAAAAAAAAGCTTTTTTCTTTGACTGTTGACTCGATGGCAGCAAAATGCGCCATGCTTGAACATATTTTTTTGCAATCCTAGTTCTTATGAACTCGCTCAGCGCTATTTTACATTGCATACTTTACGTTTTTATTGACAGTATTTGCATCAAAGTAGTTGCATTGAAAAGCAAACGAGCCACTTTTGGAAAGCTCCTTGCAAAATGAGGCGAAATGAGAAGCGCTTTTTTGAATTTACGCTTCAGAACCAATAAGGAAAGCAATATTCGACTATTGCCAGCTTACAGCACGTCTGACTTTTTTCAACAAAGCACACCTCGAGAAGGGAAACGCAGAAGAAACAATGAACTTTTCTTCGATTTTCTCATCAAGGTAGTGTACTGTAGGCGCACTGACATTTCGAGGATTCATTGGCAGCAATCAATAGAGGCTAAAAGCGCACCATTCAAGCGTTAATAATCATGCTTCGAATTTTGTACTAACGATCACTCGAAAAAATTCTTATTGAAAAGTTAAGCATAAGTTCATACAGACTGTGCATTCATGAATTGTCAGCGCATCTTATGCGTGACTTAGGCAGCAAATGCAAACCAACAGTTTTCCTGGTTGAAAAAGAATCTCAGGCTATCGATTGGTCAGGAAAATTCGAGCCGAACAGTCGTGCGCAAGCTATTCGGAAAGGAACCATCAATGAGCGATCGAAAAGGAAGGTACGGCGGAGGCATGAGAGAGGCGAGTCATGGAATCGTTCTATGAAAGAGTTCACACTGTGAAATGGACTCCCCACAACATTTAATCATTGCACGAATACGAGGTTCGGCTACAAAGCTGATTGAGCCATTCGATCAGCTTATCAATGGGCCACTTAGAAAGCGGGCGCTCAAAGAAGAATATAGTAATGCTGTTAAGAGCGCATACAAACTCTACCGTGAGAGAAGTTTTCTCGAAAAATTTAAATAATTTGGAAATCCCGGCAGCACTGATTTTATTTTACAACTTGCAGTGATTCGCAGAAAAACTGTCATATCCAAATTTGCTGTCCTCAGCAACCTAGTATTCGCACAGGAGATGTTAAACTTTATTCTCCTTTTCCTCTCGCAGTGCACCGAATCATCGGCTGAATAGTGTTAGCAAAATTCGTTAGTCCCAATATTTCTGCAGCAGCGGCGCAATAATGCTTATGAAGAACTTGAAAAGGTGATTCGGGTAGTTCGTGAAAGCATCAAAAAATAGCCAAGACGCTTCAGGAGCACACTAGAATGAGATCAGCAAAAAGTGATGAAGTGTTCCAGCGGTCAAAAATATCGCATTGAAAAGCCTCGAGTATATGGGTGAGCATACTTGCAAAGAAACGGAAAAGAAACTTGTTTTTGATTGGTGTTTGATTCTGCGGTTTCGTGCACAATCGCATGCACTAATGGTTCTGTTGACGAAGAAAGTTGCGCATAATGTTCGTGCATAGCTGCTGGATGATAATCAAGCAAACAAATAAAAACACGTGATTTGTTTAAACAATGATCTCATCCACAAGTGGATATCTTACAAATGCATTCGACATCGTCCAAAGGGATTTCACTTATAAAATAGAAATCCCACAAGTTTACGGCCTGTTGAATAGTTCTCTTATTTTTATGGCCCTTTATAAAATTCTCTTCGCAAAATAGACTGAGGGTAGCGCTGTGTCCACCACCTGTATTTATATGCGTTGATTGAAACTTAGGGAAAACTAAAGTTCGAGCTGGGAAATTTAAAACTTATAGTTCACGTACCCATTTATCCGCATACCATTTCTGAGGCGGACTTATCCCCATGCGAAAATGAATAAGATTCTACTTGTGCTCAGTATGTCAGCAAATTTTTGAAATCGGTGGTTTCGCACTTTCGCAGAACAAGCGGTGATACTTATCAATGGTTAGCATGACATACGCCCTTGTGACTGACAATTCAAAGCGGCGAATGTCACAAATTGCTAGCAGATGATGGAATTCAATTTTTCTCTTATCCAACGGCTCCTACAAGCCTTCTATTAAAAATTAGTTTTTCTGCAACGTGACAGTGGTATATACGGACTGATTGCTCGCAAAACGAGTGTAGTTTCTTACCTCCCAGTACAGCCACTGAAATGGTTTCGAACTAGGAGTCGTAGATGAACTTAATTAGTCCGATAGCAGGCAGTGAGACTGGCGGACAAGCAAACAAGTATATACACATATGCAAACGCACACCGAATACGTCACCATAATGCGTTCGGCGACGTGTTGTCTGCACGTTCGCATGCGTGTTTACACAAATTCATACGCAAGGACAACAACGATTGTTTTTGATCTTCTTTTGCGATTTAATCAAAGTGCATAAAAGGTGCGTAAAACTGTTTTCACTGTAATTGTTACACAAAGAGCAGTTCTCTGAGTGAGAGCATTACACAGAACGCATGTATATCTATTTTTGAGTTTCTTATATATACTAGTGTTTAACTAATTGTGGAACCGATTAAATAGACGAACACCAGTGCCAAATCGCATATCTTAGAAACTTTCGAGCGGTGATTTCCCATTCCTTATCGGAACTCGCAATGCATATTCCCGTCACCTTCCTATCAAGATGCTCTTTTTAGGCACACTGGCGTTCCACGGTTGATGCACACAGAAGAAGAAATGCGTTTTTTTTTTTCGTTGATATCTCCTTTCTATCAAATGTTTACTTTAGAAAACCGGTTTCAGTCACTTTTGCACTTTTTCGGTGACAGAAGTGTCCCCATTTTTGCGGAAGCTCCCTTTATACAGCACGCAATGCAATTTTTGATGAGATCATCCTAAACAGTCTATTGATGGATTATCCTTCGAGGTAAGTAGTCGAAGGCAAAGTGTAACTTATTTGGGAATTCAACTTTACGAATGCCTGTATAGGGCGACAAATCTGTAAGCACACTTCCAAATGCCGCTGTCTGCACTGAATTCACGATTCGTGCTGCCAAATTCCGGGGTGAAAATCACCGGATAAAAAGTGGTGAGAAAACTAGAAGGAAAGTTGCCGTAATTAATATAGGGATTCCTCTCCATTTTTCAACGATTTTCGCAACCTCTTTTTCCGGAATGTGAACATCAAGAAGTTATAAATATGCCGTCACATTCATCATGATCATTCTATTCTGCACATTCCCGATTATGCTAAAAGGTGCCCGAAACCTCTAATAAAGACGACACCCGTTCATGCGCAGGTGGTTTTGTCAACAGCATTGCGACTGCGTACTCGTTAAAAATGAGTTTCTATTGACCTCAGTAGTTGTTTTGCGTTAATTTGCACGCGCTTTGGGAAATTTACATTTACAAAGCATGATATGAGGACGTCTTGTCTGCACTTTTGCATGTGTGTTTATGCTGCCTATCGTACAGTTCCAAGCCGATGACCACTGAAGATGTGGAGTTAAGGAATTTCGGATTTGAACTACACCTCGGTTTTATGCTCTTCTTAGTTTAGAACCAATTTGGAACCTACTCATCATTCCTAAAGGAATTCATAACGTTTTAAAGGAGGAGAAAAATTTGCAACCGCGTTGCGTCAAATCGGGTTTCATTTTTCTGCAACTGTGTCTTATAAAAACGAATCCTTGATGAGGATTTGTCAAGCGGCCAGGTGAGATGGGTTATAAATCTGCAATATTTGCATGCGCTTATGAAATCATCTGGTTCAGTAAGCGGAATCGTCAAAGGGAATATCGTGCAAAGCCCAGTCGGCAATTTAGCGGTCCATGCAACACACGCTATTAAATGCATTGTTAGTAAAATTTGAAGACCTTAAAAACGACCTGCTTCTTGACATCAACAATGATGGTGAACGACGATAACGATCGTCAGAGTTTTGTTGTGTGGAAGAAAAATTGGGATTGTAGCAAAAAAGAGCATGAAAAAGGTAAACGAATTGCATACGGTTTTCATGATGATTTGTACAAGCGGTCGGGTCAGTTTTCAACTTCTCAAACGAAGAAAAAAGTCTTGTCGACGTAAGGGAAGAAAGTTCTTGTAGTTCCGGATATCGTGCACATGTTTGCATTGTGTTGTGAGCTATTTGCTGCGAAAGGTCAAAAAAATTACAAAAAGATAAGCGACACATTTTTTAAACGATATTCTTGCACATCGAAAGCAGGCAACGTAGAAATACATGAGAAGATATTATCAGTTTGATCGAAGACCACAAACAAGCATTATCGTTCTTCCTGTATAATTGACATAAAAACTTATGCCTCTTTCTGAAGTGCAATCAAATTGCATATGTTGCGGATTTATATGAAGAGTGTGCAGGATAATAATACTTCTTTCAATCACAAATGTTGTTAAAAAAGACAAATCGAACAGATTCAACTTTGCCCCTGTAAACGCAAGGGTATGCGAGCAATAAAGAGCGATTGTTGCACATGCGCGTTCATGTTATGCGATTTTATGCATAGCTTAACCAATAGAAGTACATGAAAAAGTGAATAGATGAACAGCGCTGCACAGCAGGAAAGATGCGATCCCAAAAAAAAAAACCCTGACGTTTATGGGATTTTCTCAAAGGCTGTAATGAATGCACGAAAATCGGTCAACGAGATAAGATAATAGAAGTGATTGAGATCATTCCTAACTTTTTTTCATGACTAGTAATTATGGCAGCAAGCAATCATGAGTGCCAAATTTTGGAGGTACAAGGAAGCAATGTTATCACCTGCTTAGCTACCTAAGTTTGAGTTATTTATGCTGATTTAATTATGCTGACTTTAATTGTGCTGATTTGAGGTAATTACGCTGATTTTTCGGCTCATTGAGCCATAATCATGGCTCAATGAGCCGAAAAATTTTTCGATTTTCCGAAATTTCCGAAATTTCTGTTTATACAGCCGAAAAAAAGAATTTCCGAAAAATTTTTCGAATGGGCTGGCAGATAAACTTCTATATCTGCCAGCCCATTCGACGCATTTCAAGGTTCTCAACATTAACCATCTGTTTATACAACATATACAAATGTTGCCACAAATATGCCTTTCATTCTTTGCGAACATATCTATCGCGTGCTTCTATATATCTTTTTGAAATGGGTGCTTAGATGGAAAATCTTGAGAAGAATTGAGCGAATTGACGAAAAATGAGCAAATCTCTCCGGCGATTTAACTTTTCCTTCAAGTTTTCCTCCAGCCACATAAACTGTTGAAGGAAATTCTTGAAATTCGAGCAGTTTCGCGATTTCGCCGCTCCGTTTGCATTTCTACTATAGCAATTCTTATTCTGCTTTAATCACAAAAACTATAAATCACATAAATTGCGAGGATTTTGCCTTCAATCTAGCGCACGGGAAGAATTTCAGTGATGTGATCAACACAACTCCTTCCATGCACTTTCCCGCCTCTCTTCCGCTCTCCCGATCCCCTACCAACAATGTAGTTGCCATTCGAGGTTTTCATGAGGAGCGACTGTTGCGGCGAAACCTTGGTATTACTTTGAGGCAATAGCGAATACTTCTTTTGCGGTGTGAACGGCTCCAAAAAGGCGCAACAAGGCAAAACATTAAGCACACGCTTTGGAAAGCTTCTCAAGAGAACAGTTTGCAGCTGAAAAAAAAACAACAAAGAAAATGAAGCGGGCAATTTATACAAGAACTGAGCTTTGCCATGGTTACAGGTTAAACCGAAGCTAGTGTAATAGAAAATGTGAATACAACAGAAATATGCAGTAAAGAAGTTCAGAATCGCTCCTATTATTGTGCTTCATCGATATCGAGATGAGTTAAGCGTAATGCATGATCTTACCCTGCAAAGATACCTCGATGTTTTAAACAAAGGCGCCAAATGTTTTAAAGATACATGCTATGTGAATGATGGCATAGTTATGCTACGCAGTCGTAAAAGAATATCAACTATCATGAAGGAGCCGTAAAGATATTGAAGAACGCCACAACGAAAACACCATTATATGTCAGCGATTGTTCAATAAAAATTCCGCGCATGTAAACAACAGTTTGACTCGTCTTAAGAAGATCCTAAGAATTGAGACGCATATTTGAGCTGTTAAGACGAGCAGTTGGTGCGGAAGAATGGCATACATGTTTGCTGATGATCTCGCTAATAAAGAGACTTTTATTAAAAAATTACAAAACCATTACGAGACAAATGCATCATTAAAGCGCGTGATAAATCAAAAAAAAGCCTCTATGAGTGAGGTTGAGAATAGAGGTGAACAACGTGAGCAAAACAGAAAAAAGGCTTTCGTTTTTCAAACATTTGAATTTATGAACCTTAATTGCAATATGATGGTTTTTGGAAACACGTTAAGAGGAAACTTGTGGCTGCTGATTACGCTGAACATTTCTTGCGATTTATAGGATTGAAAACGAATTGAAATCAGCACATACGCTCACCACTATCAAGTATCATTCAGATCAAATTAAGAAACAGCATGACGTAACTGTGTTGAGTGAACTGGCACTGTTCAGATATGCTGGTGACTGAGGGGGGAACTGCATTCAGCGCTAATGACAAGCAAAATTTTGTTATCAAATTTACTCCAATAAGAATTTCGATAAACAAATCATTGACAACTGAGTCAAAAAATGGTGGTAGCCATGGAAAGACATAGAATGACTGCTATGACCATGACGGGACGCGAACGCAAAACAGCAGCGTCATCAGAAAAGCTCCTAAAACTTCGTAATATAAAGAGACGTAGGGAGAAAAATAACGAGGAAACACAAATATATTAAACCATCAAGTTACGCAGTTTAGAGCGTTGCCTATAAACAGGCATATATACCGGTAGACGGTTCAGGAGCATTTTAAACAAACGGAGCATTTTCGTTGAAGAGAATGCAAGTGAAAAAGAGGTCTACTACGACAAAACGCCTGTTTTTATATTCTGCCAATACGAATCTGCAGCCTTAAATTACGAACATAAATTCGAAATCTGTATGCGAGTGTTTGCTTTTATTTCTCCACCGTAGATGTCATCAACGATCGGAATGGTGTGAAAACGGAAGTGAGAAGATGAAGAAAGCAAATCCGTGGGAGCAGCACGAATGGAAAAGGAACCAAGTGCCTTAACCGGATGAGGTTCAGTCCCAGATCGAAACCACGTTTTGGTTAACCGTTGATGATCGTCTCGTTTTGCGAGCATCCAGTTGCAGATGTGATTGTCAGCAAAAACAACGGCCAGCCACCTATGTGGTGAGAAATTCGGCACAAGTATCCGTTTTAATTTCCCTACAAAAAGCATCACACGCACTCACGATTTTCATCTCGATGATATTCGCCATTTTCAATCATGTCTTCTTTTTGAAATCTGGCTGCTTTTGCGTACTTCATTCTCGTACGGTTGACCAAAATGGTCTGCAGACTATTTTTGTCGGATTCAATACTGAGTGAAATGCAGTGTACCGCGTTCTTTTGAATGTAACATCGTTCTTGGGTAGAAAACCATCTCTTGATTGATAAACAAATGGAAGACTCGTTTGGAGTGAAAGATTGACGAAAAGAAGCCGATTTCTTCAATAGCTTAAAAAACTAACGGAACATGACATTCCATTCGAGAAATTATAGTGCATAATGCAATCAAGGAATGTGTAGTGAACCAGGTGAATCTGCAGTGCTTGATGTCAAAAAAAAACACACACACAGTTCTGGCCCTCTATGCGATCATACCGGATAGTACAGTAACAAAAGACCCATTTTTTATTTAGTCCCATGCAGAAATCTGCCATTTGGAACGAAAAATTTATAGCGGACATAAAAATGCACGAGGATATGCCATTGCACCTTTTCAGTTCTCTACCAGTTCACTAGTTATTATAGTCAGCATATGGTTTCACATTATCATCTGAACGCCGAAAATAAAAAGTTCAAACTTATACTAAATTGTACCCTTCAGCAAATTGAATCCGAAGAGGTAGTGGCAAAAATAGAAGGTGATATCCTCCCAATAGAGAGCGAGACAGGAGAGAGAGAGATGTTTTCTTGGTATAACGTCTGCAAAAAATTGTTCCAAGTGGCGTACATCAACTGCGCTGGACGTCATTTTTTAAACCGTTGCATGATTGGAAAAGTTACTGTCAAAAGATGAATTATCAAATGCATCACAAAGTTCAAGTTAGCAGGCGTTGCTAATTAACACCACACTGACGAGCATTCCGAATTACTGTCTCCTTCGTTCGCTTTTTAGGCGTCTTCAGAAACTAGAGCTATGAAGTGCCTATCATAACGAACTATGCAGTGCCTATCATAACGCAAATACGGTACTTTTGTGTGAGTATGAGCATGTATATGCTTGTGTGCCAGGCCCGTAATTTCAACTCAGCAATCAGCGAGGCTGTGTTCTTGGAATCCAAATGCCATCAGCTGACTCTACCAACCTCTTTTGCTGTTTCGCTGCAACTATGATGGTAGACCGATCAATAAATTTTTTCCATTTTCTTCTCATGCGGTGAGTGACAGCTGTAGTCGGGAGTAGGGGAGCGGGGAGGGGGGGGTGGGTTGTATTCGCTCGCAGAAGCTCAATACTGTGAATATTTCCTACTTTGAGCTGATTCGCACACGTCGGTGCTATTGCAACGAGGTTCTAAAAATGCTTATAACTCAGTCACTCCAATAAACACTCTTAAATCGATTCCTCTGCTGCAGAAGTCGATTGAAACCAATGACGATGCAAAAAAAAATTGCGTACGTTTTGTGGCCGATCGGGTTGAGCAACAGCTCGCGGAATATGTCGGCAAAAACGAAGTTTGACGTAAAATTTTGCACCGTCGATCGATTAAATGAGCAAGTGGATGATCTGTTTGGTATGTTTGTTCAGGCGTTTGTTGGCAGTACCCAGATCAAATCAGTTGGTCCAATGGCGAAATTGTCAAAACGTCAGTCTATCGTGTTTCATGTTGAGATATCAGGCTGTAGAGATTGAACGCATCCAGATGACTATTCGAGCAAATTTGTGTACTCTTAAGAGTAAATATATGATTGACCTGATTTCTTAATTCTCTGGAAAAATGGTTAGAACGCTACTATAATCGGTTTAATAAAGAGAGTGGTGAGGTACAGTGGTCCAATGCCAATCAAACAGAACGGAAATGTACGCTTATAATTTCTATGAGCCAAGCAAGCCACTTCTCCGCTAGTTTTCGCAAAAATCGATAGAGTTCACACATTGTCTGAAACAGTTAATTACTCGACGCATTTCCCTGCAAAGAGAAGGCATGATAACTGCTTGTGAAGAAATACTTTTGTGACCAGTTTTCGAATGTTTGCTTTCTCTTGTGCACTCATTGCTGTTATCGTGTTTTCAATCACGCGCATTGTTCGTACTTTTGTGATGTTGGCGAGTCTACATTTTGATGTATCCAGATCTAACGTTTGTAAAAGGCACAAAACGATGCATGGCGACTCATCACAAGTGCCGCGAGGCTCACGAGAGCTCGAAAATTCGAACTGCCTGCCTTGTTCATTTTGTGCCAACAGATAAACCTCATTTGAGGCCGTAGCAAGTCTGAAATGTAAGAGGCGCGTCATAAGTTTAGGCGTGCGGCATGCATCTTATGCGCGACGCTTATGCATATGAGGGCTAGCACAAAAAGCACACCATAAACATAAACAGTCTTACTTTTTGGAGTTACTGTGACGCAGTGCTTTGATAGCTGTTCTGCTTCGGAGGCATGGTATTCGAAGAGAACACCGCTTGCATTTAGAATGTGACTACGGTGTTTCAGAAGAATGAGGCAGGTTCTTGACTTGCGACATTTTGGCACCTATGCAATCATCAGAGCCCAGCTATATATTGCATATGATATTTTGATTTGGTGAATGCTTGAAGGGCCAGAACAGTGCGCTTAAGTAATTCGTTTCTTCCCTGATGACATACTTTGGTCGTATTCCGATTGCAATCAAGGAAAGAGAGTCAGACATGGTGGCCATTGAACATGGCTCATAACGTATTCTGCGACATACAGCATGCTTTAGCCATACTCAAATTGTTCACCATATCTTAACCGTTAAGGCCGTTAATGTACCGTTCATGATATTTCTGCTAGCTATCCAAGTATTCCACTGACCATCGTTCAGCGTAGTGATGCAGTAAATGTTATTAGTGGTTTTTAGATTGTTCAAACTAGAATGCTTCGTCAATTAGCGAGGAAAATCTTCGGTTCAAGGTAAGTTCAGCGAGCCCAAATTTTTCTAGAAGTCAACTCGGAAGTGATCGATTAAGCATACGGACAGGAAGAGACAACGAATTCTGCGAGTGTAAAAATGCCTCAGTTTTTCTTACTGAACCTCATTTTCAGTTTTGTGCACTTTCGGATATGCACCAAAACATGAGTGCCATTTCGATTATGTACGCAGTGATTATTGTTGTGTTCGAGATTCGCACTTAATCGAAACACTCATAAAACTGAATCGTTGTTGATTGTTTTATAGTGACATAGCCAGGTTTCGATAAACCAATTTACGTACAGTGGATGAGTTTCTTTTCTTTTCAGAATAATGTCGATGAGCTGAACGTCTTGCGGCACCGTTACGACCTAATCAAAACATGAATGCAACACAAAAAAACCGCTGCACTCGCTATTCCAGTCGAAAAACGTATTCCACATGTGTCGTAAAATTCAAAAAGATAATTATTACCGCCGTCTCATTTTTGGAATGAGTGAAAATGACAAGAGCAATGTAATTTAAAGTTAAATTTTCACAGTTTACCAATATAAACGTTTATCAGCAAATAGGAAAGTCAATTGCTGAACCAAAGTTGAATGACGCCATCAATTTGAGAAAGCCATAGGATTTCTATTGCATCTTCCGCGGACATGATTTTGGTCAATTTTGCAAGTAGCTTTTACCCTTTTTTTAGCTTCTAACCACTTACAGATAACTTTAAATCACATGCCGCTTTTACAAATAACCAAATAACCTTCACAAATAACCGTGCCATCGAGGGGTTTTGTGCTTATGAAGACGAACAGAAAGAGTGGAAGGGAATTGTCGAGTTCATTTACGGCGCTACTAATAAATAATCGTTTAAATTCTTAAGTAAAAATGTTCCTACTACAAACTTCTGCACATGAAGAACTATAGACATATGTCCATGAGAATATTACATCACGCCTAGAACGTCTCTCATTTGTTTACTTTTAAGTTCTATTATATATTACTATTTATATATATATAATAGTATATAATAGAAGTTTATCATTACATATCTTAAATACATATCTTAAATACTGTTATATATAATACATAATGCAGTAGTATTATTGTCTATCTTAAATACTACTATATATATGAGAGTATTTATGATCTATTATATACGTTGACAAGCAGTAATCGCCCAATAATGAGTGCCATTTATTTTACACTATGGCACCGTATATCATCATTCAGCGATAAGTGCAATAAATAACTGTGGTGATAAATGCTAGGGGTATTTTTGTCGCTCAACAATGCTGCTCTAATGCTTGCTTATATTTGAGGAGTTACCGCATGCATCATAAATGGAAGATGTCTCTGAATGAATTACGAGAATTTTGCTTTGACAGCTTTCCATTGAAGTTTATAGAATGCTTTCCTCCAACTTTTTCAAAACGTTCATTAGCATCTCTCCTCGACTGCACAAAACAAAAGTAAGAATAGCATGAAGAGAATTTTGTTTTATGCTTGTAACTTGACTAATTTTTCTTATCTCTCAACTTCTACCTTTCGCTTACGATTTGTTTCAGTTGTCGTCAAAGCGTTTCTCAGAAACTTGGTAACTTGTTGCAATGAAAACTGAGTCATTCCAATCGTTTAAATTACCATAGAAATCTTCTGGTTCAAACAGGCCTGAGATGGTTTTTTTCCATAAGTAGACCCCTTTTGCCTCCAATTGCCAAAGAGTTGCAAACCACTGAACATAGAGACGAAATTGAGATGAGGAGGAATACTTTAAAGTTACATGAGAAATTATTTGCAATATTTTCACTAAACAATTCTCAGCAAAAGAATTTTTAGATCCTTTACTCCTTTGCAGTTTCGTCTAGTAATCATCTCGACTTTGCGGCGCTATCAGAAAACGGACAGTTCATTTCGCATACATTTCGTTGCCTTCTAGTGAGCAAATTTCTTCCAGAAAAAAACCATCCTAACGGTGTTTTTTCATTTGCTACAGCGACTCGTGATAAACACTGCTGTCGAAATATTGCAGACAACAGCAAACTGTGTATGTGAGCATGACCGAGAGAGCAGTCTACTGGAACGCCATGCAAACGAACGACATTTTCTAACGACGATGCACTCCAGTGGCTGCAAATGGTATCATCGTCCAACAGTAAAGTGGGGATTAGGCGAGAGAAGAATTTTTTTAAATACCAATTTTTTGGCTTTTAAAGTTTTGACTTTCGGAAATGACGTGCAAAACCAGTCTTTGATGATCGTGAACAGAAAATAATATGTTTAATGGTGATTTTTTCGCTTCAGGTCACTCTTAAGGAATCCGGAAATCTGGAGATCAGGAAATCACATGCCTTTCAGCATTTCAGCAATTTTTGGAGCTCTCCAAATTGCGCCAGGCAAACGACGGCTTTAAGAAACAATAATAGCGGCGTTAAGACGAACAATGCCCGCAAAAATCTCAGATCCTACACACTGTTCTGCTTGCAAAGTTAGCCGTTGAATGAAAGAGATTTAAATTTTTATCTACATATGAATCGCGCATGACAATCCCTCCTTTCACTCTCCAGTTTTGAAAGGACAAAATCGACTATTCGCAAATTTTGGGATTTTTGAGGAGGTATCATTGGTCGACAAACCAACAGCACTGCAAAGCATTGAAGATTTTGAAAAATTTTCGAAAAATTTCCTGAAAAATTTCAGAAAAAATCTTGGCAAAGCTGTCGTCGGTGTTCCTCCTTAGCACTTGTAGATCACTCGGTTCCTTAACTCATTAGTTAGTTTCATAAATAAAGACTCTCCCCTGCCAAGAACTGTGATCAGCAAAAATTTGCGAAATAAATGGTCACTTGAAAATTACGGAAAATTGAGAGAAAAGAGGGAAGAGGTATGTGAACACGCAATTCCATCAGGTTCCTATTAAAATGAGGCAATCAGTGGACAAGAGCTGCGCAATCTTTTCATTATGCACCCGATGTTTTTTGCTGACACCAACATGTGGTTAAGTTTGTGAAGCTCAGTTCTTTGCGTGCATATTTGAGGGTGAGTGTTTTTGCAAAGACTCACAACTCAAAAGTGATGTTTAGGGAAAAAAAAAACAAATAAAAAGCATTGGTAAATTAGCTCTGCTGAACAATTATATTCAGAAGTCTTTTTTGGTTCGTTTGTTAATAAATTTTTTCAATTAGAAGAACAACGTCGAGTGTTGCGAGATTAGCGATATCGCTGGTCGCATTTAGGAGAGAATACAGGCTTGCGCATATGCTCTCCTGTTACGTTATTTGTATTGCAAACATTTTTTGACTTGTGCATACTGTATCGGCTGAGATGATATCAGTGAAGATAGAAATTTTGCTACTCCCTTTAAATTCTCTGAAGCATTTCAGCTCTTGGAACTTGTTTCTCAGCTCGTAGTATACCCGTGATTTTAGAGTTGATAATCTCCGTGGAGGAAAATGCAGGTCTGATTGATAAGAGGGAATTCCTCAATTTTAAAATCAAGTCAAAAACATCAGTAGTCGTGACGAACTTCCAGTGATGGTGTTGATTGCTCATATTTTCCGAGCTAAAAATGCAAACTTTCCATAACAAATTTCTCGTAAGGTTTTCTTGAAAATAATTTCCCTTGCATTTGTCTATTCCTCTGTCCAGACAAAAAGAAAGAGGGAGAATGGTGTTTGTTATCCTATGATCTCCCTCCTTTCCTACCCTCCATAGCTGTATTCGGTACTTAACTATTGAGTTTTTACCTACTTGAGTGGTTTAAGTGGAAGATATAGTTAGGGAATGAGCTGCTGCAAACGATGAGGAACTGTGGCAGGCGACGAAGCTGCAAAGAGTGCCGGGTGGAGAAAGCGATGAGAGACCAAGAAAGGAAGATTCGTTTTAAATTTTTTGTCCTCGCTTTAGTAGGACAAGAAAAAGAAGTGGAATGGAAGAGATAAATCGTGCTTAAAGATAGCGTAACTTGAAGAAGTTCGTTGAAAAGAGCAGAAAGTAAATTTGAACGAGGTGCTTCACTTGATTACGGCTCTATAAAACTGGAAATACGAACGACTGAGCGCTTTGGAATAAAGCAATGTGAAAATGCTTTCAACACAGAAAAAAGCGGGACTTTGCGAGCGTGGCTTCTATTTGAGGATTCGCTAATGCTAAGTCGCTTCATTCATGTAAACGAGGTGTCGCCAGAATCGAAATTGAAAATGTTGTTGCTGCAGCACTGGTTCGAAACTAATGAGGAGTTCGAGAAAAGTGTGGTGGATTCGCACATCACTTACATGATGACCTCCTTTGGCTATGAAATGCGGAACCCCTAGAAAATCCAGTTATAGTATGTTGCCAAAATGTGGACGGCAGCTGTATGCATAAACAGCAACCAGTATAACAGTGCTGAAAAGGGTGTTTTGCACTCGAATCGAATCGACCCGACGAGATCTGATTTTGGATTAAAATTTATATGCCTAAAATCATGATACCTTCGAAAATCAAGCGATACTTTTTCTAAGTTATAAATGCAAAGAGATGCAAAGGCAGCTGTAATTTCACCGATTCCCGTATCGATGCAGCTGACAACCATGCCCACGCAAGATTGTTCTGACCAGTTTCGAAACGCCTGGTGGTCAGCCTGCTGGAGAGACGTTGGGAAAGAAGGTGGCAGTAGCTCAGTGATAGAGTTCCCGCCTCGTACGCTGGAAGACCTGGGTTCGATTCTCGGCTTCTTTCCAAACGGATCGCCAGCAGGCTGACCGCCAGGCGGTCCGAAACTGGTCAGAACAATCATGCGTGGGCATGGTTGTCAGGTGCATCGACACGGGAATCGATGAAATTCCAGATGCCTTTGCATATCACTTTGCAAGTTATAAATATGCGAAATAATTCACACATCTAAAATTCGCAAGATATATCTAGACTTTAAACATATTTTCATTCACCCACGCGAATTTTATTTCCGAATGAGTTCTTCTAGCTTCTAGTTATTTCGAAGGCAGAAATATTCCACTGAAACAGTGGTGCATTGTGAAAATGTTAGTCTTTTTTTCGATGAAATTTCCTCCAAAATTACGCTCTGAAAGGTCTCCATTTGCAAAGCACACTGTAGCGATGCTGCATTTGAGCATGTGTGTTGCGTGTAACTCTATATCTAGTAGAACTAGGGAATTACTAAAGCTAAAGTCGCGATATCTGATAGGAATAAGATGCACCCTAGTTTCATGTATTGTATATCCAATATCACTACGAAGGAAGTTAAAGTCATCGTCAAGAGAGAATTAAGTTTGGATGCGTTTTAACCATCAGTCGGACTGGATTTTAATTAGCTTGATCAGCCCAAAAAAAGTTTTCAGTGAAATATCTGCACGGGCGGTCGGGTTAGTTGGAATGTCAATCATCAGTATTTGCGAACAGTTTATGAAATCCTGTGGCCTCATAAGTCTATTCCCAAAAGGTAATTGTGCCGCCCCTTGGCGTGCTCTCCCACTTGTTTCGCAACATCAGTTCAGTTTAAAAATAGCTCTCGTCGAATGGAGTTTGTTATAATGATGTTTCATCCTGCTTGTGCTGCGCAATTTCATGAATAAGCCAAAGTATTCGGTGATCGCATTTTCTATCTTGCTGATCCAGCGCGCAGTCTCACATGACTGACTCATCGAACTATGCCATCCGATCGTGTGTCATCTGCAAAGTCGCCAATCTCGATGCATTATCTTTACCATGATGGCTATTTTTAATGTCTGCGTCATCCTTCATACCACAGATCCGTCAACCATCCCTTTATCCGCACACTCGCCTTCATTAGCACTAATTCATTTTGTATTCGCACTATCTGCAGCTGTTAAGCTATAAAGCATTAGCCATGACAATGTTTCTCATAAAAATGTTTGTTCATGTCGGTTCGCAAAAGGACTTAAACACCGTATAACCTCTAAGACGATCTCCCCTCTATTTGCTCCCTCCTTACATTCTTGTGCGAGCACATTCCCTACGTCTTTCTCTCTCCCTCACCCCCTACCTACCTCCCACCCACATCAACAAAGGAACTTCCTCTCATTCATATAGTTATATCAAGAATCTGAGATCAACGCGCCTCTTGGCCATAACTGCATTATGAATAGCTGGCCGAGTCACAGATTTCCGTTAAACAACAAAAAAAAATATTTTCGCAGCCGCGATGAACAATTTGCAAGAATTTATTGTGAAATTTTTAGAATAAATATTATGTATTCCAGAGTATTTTGCATCCACAATCCAACAATCTCCGCAGTGGTGATGCTTTCAGGCAGAAAGACGTCTGAGACTGTGCGTTACTTTAGGCATGGCTGTAAACATGACAAATAATAAGCGATCACGGGGATTCAGTAATTGAAACGGAATGTAACGCCAGAATGGCGATGTCGAACTTTTTAAAAAGACCTTCCTAAACTAGAAAGCTTGCCCTCAATCCCCGACTATATTGTCAATGAAAAGTACTGTGGAGCAAAAGCAACGAAACACTTGGTCGAGTAAAGGTTCTATTTTAAAGGGTAACCATTTCCAGTCTTTTTCACGCATCAAAGCTTTTCCACCCAGCTGTTATAACTGGATGATTAGATTATGATGTGCTGAGCCCATTTCACTAGTAAAATTTGTTATCGTCTAGCCAGTTTGTAACTTTATGATGAGATTTTGAAGAGGTTTCTCTTCCTTGACCAGAATTAGGTTTTTTGATGTGATCATTACTGTTTTGCGACGAACCCTCGAAGTGTTGAGTGGTCGATACCAATGTCACATTCATTTTTGGTCACTCATCAACCTCATCTCAATTAAATCAGCGATCATTTGGTAGTAGGTATGACGCTAAATGTCACTGCTTCAATCAATTCTGGAGCGATTTAGATATTTGTTAGTCAGAATAACATCATTCGATATACTATAATATACTTTTGTGCTGTCGCTAAAACACGAAATCCTCTAAGATATAATAAAGCTATATAATCTTAGCAGCAAGAGGTGATTTTTGCCAGAACTTTCTGAGATTTAAATGCGTCAAACATTCCTTTTATATAATCTGGAATTAATCTAATCAATTCCTCAGTTACTATATGGTGGAAACATATTGCAACTTCAGTGTTATTCTTAAGTGTTCAATGCAAGTGCAAACATGTGAATTTTTTTTCATGCGACTGCCAGTTCTCCAACACCGTTACAAGCCGCTTTTATTGCTGGAACTGAATTATTGGTGAAATGTTACGAAACAACACGACTAATGAATTTCGACGAATTAACGACTCATGATGGTGAGACACTATGCAATGAATTTACGAAATGATTTTTGGAAATGTCGAAGCACAAAGCGATATTAACCCGAATGCGAACGTTCGATTAAAAACTCCCTTAAATATCGGGGTTCCCCGAAATATTTGTCATCCTTAAAAAAATAAATGTGAACTGATCGTAATGCTATGTCAAACAACACGAAATCGGACTTTCTCTACATGCTCGCTCTCGCGTCTTCGCGGACACATCTGATACGCATCAGATGCCACATTATTGTGAAATTTTTCGCCGAAATCATTTGGATGCGATCGCTCCAAATTTGCCACTATACGCATCTCGTTGTGTCGCGAGGATACCTACCACTCATGAAACGTCAAGTTAAGCAGAATATTTCTTCTCTTTATCACCTATAAATGTCCTTGTGCACTGCGACAGTATTATTTGAAATAGTGAAAAGATAACCGTATCGTCCAAACAGATTTACAAAAACGAAGTAAAGACGCTAGCAGAAATGTTACCCCAACCAGAGACGATGACATACGGTCAGTCGAAATCTACGATTTCTACGACAGTCGGGCATTGCATGGTAATGGAACTTGCTGTTGCCGTACACGTTTGGAGGATCCCTACGAACGAAATATCTGGAATGTCCGGCAAACGTACAATTCTGGAATTTCGAGAATATCCGCAATTTTCAGCTGCAGCGACATTGACAACAATACTCAGTGAGCTCCCGTACAACTCTGATAAGTTGGTATGACATATTTGATATTAATATAAGCGTTTGGTCCTCCTGTCCTTTCGAGAGTGTTTAAGGTGGACTCGACTAGTTCGTCCATTGTGGCGCCATGGTGATAATCGATATCAGTCTTTAGACCAGAGTGCGAAACTGCTCCTTGAAATCGTAAGAATAGCATAATTTGAAATAAATATCAATTAAAACGCTGAGTTCTCTTTTACCATCCACACACACATTATGTATATTTTTACTACACGTACTTTCTACGGCATTACTCGCATGGACAGATATGACCTGAAAAACACTTAGGATCCTTTTTTCTCACATATATTCATTGTTTTGGGCAATATTCCTTGTTCATGGTGCTTCTGAAACAATGTTCCGCTTCGCTTTCGAGATTCTTAGCTCTAATGCATGAGCAAATTTCACCTAGCTCACAACATTACAGAGTAATCGACGTTTTAATTATTATGTTAAACTGGCATAGTTTATTGCTTTGGTCATCTAAAAGGATATAAGTTGTGACAAAACTCCCTTCATGACGAAACGTTCAGATAAAAAGTGGGTAAAATGTAAAGTGGGTTTGTGAGGCATCGTTCAACACGCAAAAAGCATCACCGCCATCGGTCCGGAATTGACCACTAATTTAGCGAAGCGAATATTGCTAGAATAAACAGTGAACGACCAATGAACATAGGATATGGGGCACAAAGAAGAAAAAACAAAAAAATGTGCTCGGTTAGTGAAAAGACGAAGTTTCCGTTCCATGCCATGTTTCTCGCTTTTAGACGGAGTCAGCTGATGCCAAAGGTGAACGATGATAGAACTCATGAAGGCCCTCTGAAGTCACCAAAAAAATGGAACGAATGAGAAGCTTGGAGCTTCTTCATTTCTAACTATAGCCTATCAAAGAAACAGAAAATGTTCAGAGTACCATATTATCACGATTCGCTTTCACTTCTGTTCCTCACCTCAATTAAGTTCAGTCGAACCTTCCCCATTATTAAGCCGTAAATTTTATAACAACTCTCCACTAGCTCCTCTTTCAAAATTATCATAGAACGCTATGGGCTTTTGTGCCGGAAGCCGCACTCTGACAAATGCTGAGATTTACATCCCCTCTCAAAGCAGCCCTCGGCCCCTTCTGAGTAAACCCATTTTCCATACTCTAAGTATGCCGCGAACTTTATCGCTTTCGAGCTTTAATTGAGGTAATGGCGAATATTCGGTTTTTCTTCGTCATCGAAACTTTGCGCATTTTAAACTACAGCTCACGAAGGTGAAAGCATTTTGAAAGAAACAAGCTGCTTCAACGAACGAACTCAATGGTGGTAGAAGTTGACGGTAGTAGGGGACAAGAGCCGGTCCGCAAGGCTCCGTTTCCGTTATTTGCATGATCAACTTGAGAATCATTTTCTTTTTCTCGATATCCGATGAAAACAACGAAGCCCTTAGTGCTGGAACCTAAAACTGCGTGACAGCTGTAAAATTCACCGCTATAAGGTAATTTTCCATGCATTTTCGCAGAATTCAATTTGCAGAAGGCATTATGCTGACTTAAATTCGCTATGTACAGGCACTTCAGTATTACGCGGTGAACGGCGAGCACGCAGAGCACGATCAAGCAAAAGTTAAGAAACTTATTGCAACACTCAATAATCCTCTATAGTAGATCGATAATGATTCACCGACTCAAAGGTACTTCAACACTCTGCACATTTTGCGCAAATGTCTATTAAAAATGCAGGCATTTTGCGACCAATCCGGTCGCATTGTATGTGCATTTAACGGACCGCGAGAAAGACGAGTCGATTGAGAAATTAATGGCTTTTCGTCCGGCTTCTTTGATTAATTTCGGCAGTGATATTTTGGAAGACAAAAAACTCAAAGCGTTCTCACCAGACCGACTAATAAAACAGAATGAAAAGAACGTAGAATTGTTGTGTTGGTTACGAAATTTCACGATTTATATGAGCCATCACCGAGGCATTTATCTGGCTGTCGATAACCGAGATAATTGCTCACATCGGAGAAGACAACTCATATGGCATGGAGATGCAACGGTTTGATGAAACTGCAACTCGTACAGTAAAAACAACTATCTTTTCTTATGCCAAAAAACAGTAATGCCTAAGCGACCAGTAGGCGTTGCATGATGCAGGCTAAAGATTTAGAACGTTAATGTGATAGAACGTTGTGGATAATTGGGTGCAAGAAGCAGCACTTCGTTCGTAGCTGCCAAAGAGAACCAAACTGCCGGTAGCTAGATGTCGTTTTTCGGGGGCGATGGCGATGAAATTTGGGGAAGCTGGACAGAATCAGAAAGCTAAAGCGTAAGTAATGATGCAGTATATGAAGTCCTTCGGGAATTTCATCTTTCTGACATTCTTTTCTGTGCTTACCGCCGTGGTGGCTGAGAGTCAGTCCTTAGAAATTCTGAAGTTTGAGGATGAACCCCACCACTCCCTCCGCCCCCCTCCATCCATTCCCTAACTGGTGAAGTGAAAAGGGTAAACGTGGAATTGCCAGTGCATTATCGGAAAACATGAAATATACAAGCAACTGAACGCACCATTAGAGGTAAGCAGTTGATTATAACACTAGGGTTGCGGACAGCATTAAGCAGATCGGCGACTCCCCGTTCCGCGATAAATCGACTGGGCTGAAATCGGACATTTGGAAGGCAATAGTTGTGCAGAGTTGTATTCGTTGAATCATATCCAGTGTTTGGCACATACATCTCTCACTTCAAACATCTTCTAAAGCAAGAGTGGTGCTGCTCCAACCATCAACTTCTGCCTCATATCATTTGGAAATCTCTACTTCCATTATTAAAACTATTCTTGGCATGTAATTGATCTGCCCATTATTGCTTTTTTCAATTTTGCAATTTGTAAAGCGCATCACAGTGGCACAACACCTCTGCTTACGTCCACGTTTCTTTGTCTAGTAATTGAACATCTTGGTGCATTAATGAAGCTAACAGAGCGGATATGGCGTCAGCCGTCTAGTATGCATTCCGATTCGTTGGGAAACTTTAGTAAAAATCATTGATTCTTTCTTCTTAGTTTCCGCCAAAAGAGATGTTCATCTTTTTCATTGTAAGATATGGTTGACCAGAGATCTCTACCTGGTCAAGTAATGGAAGCCCACTGCAGAATTTTGGCAATAAACTCTGGATGCTTTCGATGCTTAACGCTCTCGGATCTTTAGTCCAGAGAAGTTTTTTGAAGGATTCGCCTGTGCCACCGTGATCAATTCTAACCGGAAGATCGCCACTATCGTACATTAGTCGGAATTTTCCCCATTCATCCATCTGAAAACAATTATATTTGTTAGGTTAAAGTTTGGCTGAAATCGACAATCGTCGTCGATTTTCAGGACTATTATTCATACAACAATTTAGCCAAAAAAAGTGCGACCAAATAAACGATAAGAGGTCGAACAAACAGGCCGCGAATGAGATCACACATTCGCATCCCCTTAGAGATTTGATCCGCTTTTTTCATAGTTTTCGACGAGTAACCCTCAACTGGAAGTAAACAAGCAGTTGAAACAAGCAAAATTTTGGTGTTTGATGGACAAAATTTTTAAAAAATCGAAACTTTTAAAGTATGCTGCTTGAAAATGTGCAGTCCGGGACAGACCCCTTCAAAAGACCTATATATTTCAGTACCACAATAAACCAGTTGTGAGACAGCTCTATTGTTTGAGGCTAGTACAACTTGCCCATTAAATTTTACACCATAAAACTAGACTGCAATGACGGCTGAAATTTGGAACGGAAGGCTGTTCATAATTCGAATGTTTATAATTTGCGCGATCATCGTGCACTTGTTTTTTTTAATGAAGAGCTGGTGGGAAGGGGGGGGGGGGAGGGTAAA
>JPKZ01001412.1:278333-288929 GCA_000803305.1 Toxocara canis | reverse complement strand
TGTAAAGCCAGGGAGGGTTTAAACTAGCCACTGACCAGATGTTTGGCTCTACAACTGCTTATTCGACGTTTGAATAAAGATTGACATTCAATTTCGCGCTTGATATGGTGATCAGTACACGTTGCTTCCGCAGGTGGTAGACCTCAGTGGTAGACCTCCTGCTTTGTACGTGGGAAGACATGGGTTCGATTCCCGGCTGCTTCCTCGAAGGATCTCCATTAGGCTGGCCACAAGGCGTTCCGGAACTGGTCAGAACAATCATGCGTGGGCATGGTTGTCAGCTGCACCGATAAGCGAATCGATGGGATTTCAGCTGCCTTTCCATCCGTTTTGCAAATGATACTCGGAAAGCGCAAGACAGCGCATTTTTTAATTTGTGAAGCAGTTCACATAGGGTCGAGCAGGAACGCGAGATTTCGAGCGAAATACCACGGCCCGCGGCCTGGTTCTCCATTTCCAAAAAAGGCTGGGCCTTTCAGCCCCTTTTCAGTCCTGCGCGATATTGGGGTTGTGTTTAAGTCATAGGTAGATAATATCTTCGAAGTCAAGCCTTCGAACTGCAAAGTTTACAGCGCGTATGAGCAAACTCCGCCCCACGCTTTCGAAATAGAAGCAGGCCACAGCACGCAAGACAGCTCGAGAACAACGGTCATTTTGGTCACTCGCATGCAAGTGACCAAAATGAGAACCGACTGCGCATATGTGGTGCGCTAGGTTTGTTTTCGATGCACATGGTTTGACGCATAGGATTTTCAACCTTCTTCCGAAATAGAAGCAGGCCACAGCACGCAAGACAGCTCGAGAACAACGGTCATTTTGGTCACTCGCATGCAAGTGACCAAAATGAGAACCGACTGCGCATATGTGGTGCGCTAGGTTTGTTTTCGATGCACATGGTTTGACGCATAGGATTTTCAACCTTCTTCCGAAATAGAAGCAGGCCACAGCACGCAAGACAGCTCGAGAACAACGGTCATTTTGGTCACTCGCATGCAAGTGACCAAAATGAGAACCGACTGCGCATATGTGGTGCGCTAGGTTTGTTTTCGATGCACATGGTTTGACGCATAGGATTTTCAACCTTCTTCTAGATTCCCCAAATCGTTTTAGGCAGGTGCTTGTGGCGTATGCCATGTAGCCGTGCCACCGGCATTAGATGGTAAAAGAGTTCGCGAAATATGTTTGCCGAAATCGAGCGATCCGTTGATAAGGACTAAATGAATCTTGGAGCGATGTGGAATTGAACAGTTGCTATTCGCATATGCTGCGGCAGTGTCATAAACTCATTACAACAGATATCAAGAATTTGACGATAGCAGCTACAAAACAGAACCTTGTTATCGGCGATCCGGGCAGTATTCGTTGGTGGTGCTGTCCGCGTGTTCTTTTGTTGCGATTGGATTGAAAACGCGGGTAGCTTGAAATTAGCCACTTGCAAAATAATCAGCTGCATAGCACAAGAAAATAATACAACATTCACTGACTCCAAAGGAGGGTTTGAAATTAAAGACGTCTTCTGTTACAAGCAAAATGCGAATGTAGAGAAGACGATCATGTAAAGTTCACTTTGAAAGCCGGCTATTGGCATGCAGCACATGCTATGTTGCTCTAGCAGAAGAAATAAATTTAGCGAGTAATTTGTGCACATACGAGTTCTGAAGCTATCATGATTTTCTTGAAAAAGAGTAAGTAACTTTAAAGTTACTTATAACTTCATCTTAGTTAAAATCTAAGCCCTGCTTTCCCCCTAAGTCCCTGCTGACCAGAATTTTTTATTAACTCGAGTTGTTAACAAAAGTCCACTTCTGCAGCGTTAAGTGACGTTTAAAGCTTCCATATCTTTAATCGTTTGCCCACTCTGCGTTTATATGCGCTTCGCTTAACAGAACGTTTTTTTTTTTAAGTATTATGTTAAAGTTGCCAAATCCATTCTTACAAATCGTACCGCGCTGTTTTTGAGAATATTTAAACTTCAGTGACTCACCATTTCTCCGCAAAACCCTCATGCAAAACAACACCAGTCACCATTTGTATAGTTATATGATGTGCCGTCTAAATCATGTGGTTCGTCCGGTATAAAAGGAGTTTAAAATTTTTTAATAAAAACTACAGCATCGTCATGCGAATTGAGGATTGTTTAGGGACAAGAAAAAAACATCGGTATTATTATTTTATGGGGAAATAGCACCTGGTAGAAAATGCTCAAACGAAAAGCCATCCAGACGAATTGGACAAGTTCTACGTAAAATGCGCTCGTGCCGACCACAGTATGCTAAAATTATGTTTTTTCTATCTTGGATGTTTCCTCGTATACCAGAAAACTAATGCTTTCATAGTGAGGAAAAAGTCGCTAGTGTGCCTCCGGATTCGAGAAAAGCGCATACTGTTAGCTATCGCCACCCGCAAAGCTCACGCTTCTGAAAACATACGTGGAGAGGTAACGTGAAAATAACGAACGAAAAGCATATAGAAAGAATGAGGTTACGTTCACGTGACTCATCAATTTACAATCTGTTTTATGTCGCCGCGTTCGGAGACATCTGAAAGTTATTCAGACACACGCTACAACACATAAAATGAGGCCTTTAAAAGAGCTCGTGTAGTAAAAGAGATAAGGTTTTAAAGCGATGATTTTGTATACATTTAAAGAAGATGCAGCAATATTAAATTGTACATATCCTTCTAGTAGCGTAGCTTGTAATGAACTAAACCATTGCTTTTGACGGCCTACAGGGTACTGCATGAGAAGAACGATAGGATATTAAATAGTTTGTTCTCTTCACGTTATTTCGAAAATGTGTAAAAGACAGAAAGCCATAGAGGCGAGCATGGCCAACTCAGATTCCTTCATCACCTACTGATCAATTCAGTAACCGCAAGTTTCAATCAAAAACTTTTTGGTTGAAAGTGATGGCGAGAGAACATTAACAGGATGGAAAAAAAAACCGAGTCGTTTTAGGAAGGGGAAGATCGATTTGAGCAAACTCTACTCCAAATTAGCGCCGAAAATCTATATGCTTATCAACTAAGTTTCGAGCATGCTTGAGCAATCCTTCCATTCCTTCTAATCGAATCGGAGCAAGATGTGGAATAAATGCAAACAAGAGGAATCATACGTAGAGTTTAGAATTTTCGAGAAGTGGTGTTCTGCCAAAAAAAAAACCGAAAACATTGAAAACAGTTGAAGATTTTTGAAATTTTTTTGGGAAATCTTAAGGGATTCAAAAGAAAGTCATCCAGAAACATTAATTTCCCGGCACTTTGAGCACCTTTAGCACTTAGTGATCAACAAAACCTTTTGTTTACAAATTACCTCTATACTTTGAGCCTGAAAGTAGTAGCCGATAAAATTTTCGAAAGTTTGTTCTATACATTTAAACTCTAAAATTGAAAACCTCTCTGATGGGACTCTGCCTTGGACGATAAACGATCTGTTGCCGTTTATTCTCTTTAACAATATCGCGACCATGATAGGAAAATGGTTTGCTTTTCTTCGTCTCACAACGATCCAAATTGGCGAAAATATTGTTCGGCGGTTTTTTCGTTTGACGTTCTGCCAACGTTAGCTTGCGACATTCACGCTCGATCATCGTACTGGCAACAGCAACTATCGTATTACTCTCTATAAATCCTTCGAGTTAAAATAATTCAAAAAAATTGCTTATTTTATAGTATAACTTCGCATCCTCTTATCAGAATTAGAACTGTGCAAATGAGCACGTAAATAACAAATCACAGAGCAATCACTGTCGAGAAGCTTGAGTGTCATTCGGCAATCCCTCTCCCCCTGCTGGCATATGAATAGGAAATTGTTCGAGTGGAAAGCACCGAAGGCCGTTTAATTTGTGTGAGCGAAGATGAAAGAGCTACCATGAAGCAGAAAGCCAAGCTGCAGTACAGTGCAGGCGATGTTAAGAGGCGACCTTGCTCGCTTGCTAGTGGTTACTCCATAAACTCTTGCCACGGCTTATCCAGAAGAGGCACGCCTTGCACTTACAAACAGAAAAGTTCATCTGCTTAATATTTTTTAATAGCGATCACTCCATTCCACTAGTTGCACTTTTGAAAGGTCCAACGAAAAGCGGACACAAAAGAAACTGACGACAACCATGTGAAGAGAAGGAGATGAGGGAATGTGTTAGTACTGTGGAGTTCTTGCTACAACGCGTACACCTGGCTTTGCCGGTGTTATATATATATATATATATATATATAGTATATACGTATATATACATATATGTACGTATTTTTACCTACGAGAAGTGCGTTTGATAAAAGGAACGCAACGTGTTCCAAGAAGTTGAAACAAAATCACTGTTAATTAAGCACGTTAGCGACGCCATTAAAGTAACGAATTTTTCTGGTGCGATATAAATGCACTAAATGAAATTTTCTGCTCTCCTACTTTCCATTAAAATAAAGATTTCCCAACATGAGCCACAGTACTGTACGATTTCCGTAAATTGCGTAGCAAGTTGCAACGCCTCATGTAGAGCGCCCTCATCACGCATCTCTTTGGGTGACCACCACTCCCTTTCAAGAAAGTCAGGAAAGCACCCCTCTCCCACCCTCCCAGCCGTTCCTTGTTCGAATTAACTTCCTCCGCCAAAAATACTAAAAAATCCCACACTGAAATTGACGCATGCTGGAAACTTTAAAAATTACTTTCCTTCGACAAAGCCTCAACTTTGAGTACCACTCCCTCTACCCTTCTTCCATTTCCAGAAAGCGGTGAATAGCCGCTGGGGATATTTTTTTGAAACGAGACGACAAATGTAGTATAAACTGCATTCAGCCCCATTCCTATCATTTTTGCGCACTATCTTTTGCCTCGAACGGACAGCTGCCTCAATTGTCCTATCTCGACAAAAACTCTCTTAAGAGTTTTAGGAGACATATGACTCACATGAAAGTTTATGTTCCACATTATACACACACGCTTTTGAAAGTTGATGAAATAGAGCGGTAGCGATTTTTGTAGTAATTTTTGCAATGAAATATGCTTTATAGGAGCAATTCAAAGAAGCAGTCGGCTCACTAAGAAAATTCGAAACATAGCTTCCTAAAGAATATTTTCTCTCTTATGAGGTTCGGGCAGTCAAGGGTGGCCCATAATCGACATCTGTTTCCATAGTGACCGCTCATGCTAGATACATCCAAAATGGGTGGTATTTCGGAGAGAGAGAGAGAGATAGAGAGAGAGAGGGAGATAGAGAGTGCTATGATGAATGAGGTCTTTCGTTTCGCTGCTTCGAGAAACGCCAAATGCGTCGAGCTAAATTGATTCCTTCGTTCGACAAACGTTCACTGCTCTGACGATTACTTTGAACACTGACGCAAATTGTTCTGCTATTTTCACTAAATTCTCCAGTAAGGAATATTTTAGCAGTAAAAATGTGCGAATTGCATATAAATTAGCATGATCTGGCATTTAGGCAAAAACAGCTTCTTGTAATTACAGTTGCATTATTCCTGAAAAGCGCCCACCCTTATAGGCGATATATGAACATTTTTTAAAGGCAGGCAATACAGACGCCAATAAAAGAACCCCAATAAGTGTAGACCTCAGCTCGGGCTTGTAAGTTGAATGCTTCTGCTGTACTTGAAAATTTGTCAAAAAAATTGTTTGTTTGCTTTTTTTTCAATTATTTAAAAGAGAATTCCCAAGCGGAGTGCGCAGACTTTTCCGGCAGCAGAATGAAAATCATCGTCTATTGCCCGTTACAAGCATTATCAAATTGTAGTTTATATTTTGAGAGCGATGCAACTTACCGCATGGTTACTAACGTGAGTGATGAAAATAGTCTTTTAGAACGCGTATGCCACACAGACAGCACACACAAACAGACACACACACATTATGGCTTCCATCAGAGATGAAATGGTCGAAGACTCATGAGCATGAATCGATTTCGATGAGACGACTCACGACTGTTGTCAACACCGATCGCCGAACTCCTCAAAAGATGTCGGCCGCTATGCACTTCGCCAAATTTGCAATTTGGATGCGCTTCAGGAGATAAATGTGCTGGCTTGTCTGTCCCTTGATTTCAACTCGGCAACAAATGAAGATGGAGTTATAAAATTTTGCAGGTGTAATCTATGCCGTAGTTCGGCCGAATACACTCATCTACCGACCTCAACAGGAGTTACATGGAGGTAATAATTTTGCACGCGCTCCAACCAACCAGGTTCCCACACTTCATTTACTGAACATAGAAGAATGAACCTCAAGGTCCAAATTTACGAAAGCGATCATGCCAGATAAAACCTGAATATTCGTAATTCGCTATTATTTTATGAAACCGGTTAGTATGATGGAGAGTTTGTCAAAGGTCCTGGACTATGGAACATTTCCACTAGTTTTTGATAGAAAAAAAATGAAGTAGTTTGATACAGAAACCAAAGGACTAATTCATGGGTGCAGGTAACAATTAGCAAATTTCAAAAAGTTGTCCCTAGTGGTTTCCCAGTTGAAGCTCTCAAATATGTAACCACATACACGCGCACACATCGGTCCGTACAAATATATAATAACAAATACAAGGCCACCGTAATGACCTTTGCGAATGCACATTTGTCTGAGCTAATCTAGAGGCCCGCCTTGATAGTTGCATTACCCACAATGCTCCTGTACAAACAACTGTATTGTTCAGCTTAGAAAGTATTTTAATGTGCCTCATCAAATTTGGGATTGCAAAGCGCATCATGTGCAAAGCGCACAGTTGTACGCAGGAAACTGCGTATTTATGTGTGTATATGCGGTACGCACGAACATGCATGTCTTATGTTTCAGCGCATCATGTGCAAAGCGCACAGTTGTACGCAGGAAACTGCGTATTTATGTGTGTATATGCGGTACGCACGAACATGCATGTCTTATGTTTCAATATCCTAGTTTCAACCTCACATTCGGTAAAGTACATTTGCGAAATTTGATGCCAGTGGTGAGAAATTAGAACAGCGCAAGCGTCAATCGACATTTCCTGTTTATGCATTTGCAGAGGAAGCATATGAAAAAAATCGAAAATTTAGGTATTGGCCATTTCGAAGAGCGTTTTAAGAGCGGTTGAATCGACAAGCTAAAGGAAAAGCAAGTTATCGAATTAACTTCCCAAAAACCGAAGCCTGGCGGGTTGTACATTCCCGAATAGCTCCGCCTTATTACGCATCTATGAATATTTCTCAGTATTCATGCAACCAGCTGATCTGAGCGACGACGTAACCAAGGCGTGTATGGCGATTGATCCTTGGCATGCATTGGGCCTATTTATTTGCTGTGAGCAGCGATAACTTCTTGACCATCAAGGTTCCTCTCAAACATATTTCTTTTAGCGAGAAGAGGCTTTGCTTTATTTGCAGAAGACCCTTCGCAAACAAAGTTAGGGAATAGAGGGGCATATGTTGCGGTTAAACAGTCAGGTAAAAAATGTGAGAAAATGTGCACGATAGCAAATTTGTGAATCCCGCAATGAAATTTGTGGCGATTTGCAACACAGAATAAACTTTACGTGATAACACCTGAAACAACGCAGATGTTCGGACTTCTTTATTATCCGACACAGCTTCTGTCCTAATGGTGGCTAAGGTTAAAGTTCCTCGAAAAAGAAAAGTGCTACAGCCGAAGGGAGGCTTAGTGAAACTCAGATACCACTACTCGCTGATATCGATGCAGCAATAAGATTTGCACATTTGCATATGAACGCGCACTCTTACGCATATTCCTCTACGTGCTAACACATCTTCTCTATGTCTTTGCTGCTGTACGAAGACATTTTCAACAAAAGATAATGCGCAGAGGAGAAAAGTTCGCAATAAATTGCGATGAAAATTGCAGGAAGCTGGTGCGCGCCAGTGGTCCGATCTGTATTGCATCCATGTGTGTGTGAATAGTGTGTTCATTAGCAAGTCAGCGTGTACGTGCGGAAGACGAAAGGTTCGATTCCAAGAACGCCGGGAACTTTATTCGACAAGACGTAGAAGAAACTTGCATCATGTGTGAAGAGCGTCGGGAAAAATTTGCATCATGTGAAAACATGTGTGATCATGTGTGGAAAATCAGTACCTGCTGTAGTCAGTGGCGTTTCATTGACTCCATTGTTTTCAACCGTACTACATTCATTTCGTTGAGATTGCCGTTCATCGTCTGCCACCGCTTTGTTACTTTTCTTTCTGCTGTCATTCTCGTTTACGAATTTTGAGTATCCTCAAAGTGGTGGAACATTGAAAGGAGAAGTTTTTCGGCAAAATGTTTAACAACTGGGAAAGGTGCCAAGCGGGTGGTGCTCCGACCACTCCCCCATAAAAGCCGGTTCCATAGACTGCTCACAGACGAGAAAACTGTAGTTTTTCTTCTTGTTCGACAAAGGACTGATTCATTTTCCTGAGATCCGACCGGTCGAAAAGGCAACCCGATCAGTTGAAATTCGACGCAATTTCCTGCCTCTTTAAACACTACTTTTTCCGGCCTACAACAAATGATTTGAAATTGGAAACGGGAGATCCTATGGTGTTGATTGTATCTACTAAATTTCATAATTCCAACTTAGGCGGCTCCGAGTTGAAACCACCCGACTGGCAAAAAGATATGCGCGCCCACATATGTACGCACAAACATGGTATCGTCACAATGCGCTTTGCTGAGTAAGAAATTGACAAAATGAAAATATGTCATTGCCGACGTCCATTACGTCAAAAGAGACAATATGCCAACCTTCATTCTACTTCACGGTTTGCTCGATTATGCACGAAAGATGTCGTACTTTCCCATACTTTCCGCCCCAGCAACTACAATCTGTCACGATTCTTGCCACATTACGCAATTTGCCGTTGTACTTGACGGTAAAATGTTAATGAACGTATGCTTGGGCAAAATTTTCGAAGTTTTTCACTTCTGAGCATTTTACTCAACCATAACTTTTATCGAAGAACAACAGTGCAGTTCAAATCATTTTATCGCTCCAGAAGTGTCATTAAAATAGCAGTAAGAAAGGAAGAGAGGTACCGCGAATGGGAATCAGATCTGGGAAAAAATTCCACTACTCTCCCTCAGATCTAAAGGTAAGCACCGTTTTTAGTTGATAGCTCTTAATGCTCTTAGAATCTGCTTCTTATTAACATTCCTTAACGCCTACAAGTGTCAAGTTCTTGAACAAAATAAGCATAAAATAAAGAGATTCGATTGCTACCTCTCCCCCCCCCTCCCCCATAGCCTCCCGGATTCTCCAATTACTTCGACTATCAAAAGGCTGTCGCTCTCCGCCAGAATTAGGCTGCACTTTATCGAAATAGGCTATCCACATGTAACGCACAATTACCAAGCGGCGTAAGGAAAAGCGGGAAGACAGGTTCAGAAATGGACCTATTCTAAGGAAGAATCAGTAAACAGCAGAAGAAAATCGCCGCAAGTGCAAATATTTCCACCTCTTTCCCCTCGATACAACAATTCGGCAGTGCGAAGCGAAGCATACAGTGAGTGGTCGTTGGGTTATTTTGTCGTGGTTCCAATCGTGAGTTTTTGCATTTTCAATCGCGGCATATCTGAATTAATTGGCAGAAAGCAAAGAGAGGACGAAAGCACACGGATTTAAGAGAAGTTTATTTATTCAATATAGCGAACATGTGAAGATCGAAGGAAAGCGAACGACATGTTATCATTTGCGCTGTAACACAGCTATGTGAATTTTGCGTTAATGGCCAGTTTGAGACATTTCTGGATCGCAGTAAGATGCACACCGATATTACTTGAGCGACACAATCAACTGAAGCGCAAATGACAAGCCAAGAAAAACGCAATTATGAATACAATTGTGAGCATCAAAACTCATCAGTCGAATATTTAAAACCCGTAGACGGTGAAAGTGGCACTTCCATTTATGAAAGCGACTGACAAAGATGCCCAATCATGCGTTCGTATCGCCCAAATAAATCATCCAATAGGCGAAATTGAACATCACAAACGCGATCGGAAATATCAACCTGAAAAAATAAATCCCATGTTGCTCCCTCCTTTTGGCCCATTTAGATAAGTATTCAAGAGTTAAGGTTTTTTTCTGAAATCCCGCCTCATACAACAATTACCGGAGCCGTACAGTGCACGCAACCTTAAGATCTCAGTGCTCGCCTGTAATCACATCTTTAGTCGTAAGCCCATGCTTGCATCACTTTATTAAGAGCTAGCTGAAAAAATCGTACCATTTTCGATCCGTATCACGTACGCTCCCTCAATAACTAGGCATGTAAATTAGCATTCGCTCAAAGATAACTGTTTGTACAGACGGAAAACGGTAAAGAACAAAGAACCAAAAGCAGTATTACCTTGTGAGATGTTATTCACTGTCACACGACTAAACCTAATAGCGACGGTTTACTAAGGAACACTAAAAAAGCTCTCATTTTAACAGCCCTATCTGTTGCGTTTGACACTCATTGTATTATTATTGTTTCTGTTGTTGACTCAAATGAAGCCCGCAAAGGTTGTCAAGTTCGTCCTCCCTAGACGAGTGTATTCGAAGAAAGGACTAGGCCGAGTGGACGAGAACTGTTTTTCCGACCTATGTTGAGTGAGACATTAGAATGAAAGTTCGTAATGCTACC
>JPKZ01001412.1:254213-278226 GCA_000803305.1 Toxocara canis | reverse complement strand
GGACAAAAGAGAGGTGAAAGGGGTTACGTCGACGTGACTACGAGAAGACTATTCTTTCGCCATATTCAGAACTGGAGTTCATTCGGAACGAGAAGAACAATAGAGTAATTATTGATGTCTTTATTGACTGAATAAATATTCCTATTATCACCACTTATCATTATACCATCTGTTGATGCACGTCCTGAACAGCTGCTTCGTTTAGATCAAACTATTACCTCCGCTTTCATTTTCCTTCACATCATAGTTACTCTAAATATTGTTTCTGATAACGGGTGGTCGCAGCAAATGTTAGCTTCTAGTCGGTATAACCAAAACTCGGTCAAGATGACCCAAAATTGATTAGTCACCACAATCGAAAGTTAACCGAAGCGACTCGCCTGTGAATGGCATCTTAAGACATAAAATTCGGTCATGAAGCGGACTGCCAACTTCACGGGAGTTCAAAAAACTGAGCAAAAAAATAACCATTACGACTAGAAGCTGACTAGGACGACCAAAAACTGGTGAGCACTAGGTAAGCATGGCGACTTAGCTTAATGCTACATTTGTCGATAATCAAAAATCTCTCAGCGATTAGAAGTGTAACAACTTTATGACAAAAATATTTTATTAAGAGGAAGATCGCTACTTCCATTATCCTTCATGAATTTATGGGCACTCTGAATGCTTTTTAGTCATTTCGATCACTTTTATTAACTGTTTTCTAAATTTCCGAAACTATAGTAGCTTGCTCAACGATTGGATCGGGTGGTTTCGAACGAAACTAAGCATTAGTTGCTGATCAACTTTTTGATCATAGCGATCACATGTCTGACCGAAAAGAAATGGCTACGACTGCACAGTTGCATTCTTAGCAGTCTCGATATCAAGCCTTCTCAGCGCTCACTCACCATCTGCATTATTACAAGGAGACATAAAAGGTATTTGGTGAGGTGAAAGCATCGATGGTGGCAAGTGAAAACCTTGCCCCGGATATACTTTGCGCTTCTTAGCTTCGTTTCCATCTTTGACTTATCGTAATACGAAGAGCTGTTGATAGCATATGAACTAATAGAGGAGAGCTTCACTCGAATCACAGACTGTTTGGAAAAAAATTTGCAAGTGAGGAAAAGGTGTTACCGTGCGATAATATCAATACGTTCGGCACGACCCCTAGAAGATAGTAGGTTGCACCATCTAACCAGCTCAACGCGCTTCCTCTGACCTATGTAAACCAAATCAGATGTGTCCTGCAATACAGACCTGCTTTACGGAAGGCGTTTAACGCACTGATCATGAAAGAACGCTTGAACGCATGAAATTCTACTAATTTTTTGCTGTCCCATTATGTTGAAAGAACGGTACAACGTACGGTCCGTGAAGATGAGTAGATTTATATTGCATTAATGATAACTTTCGGAGAAATTGCGATATACTGGTAGGTGATAGAGAAATGAACAAAACGATCACGAGCAAGCCAAAGTGATTATCAAACGAATTAGTGCCATGAAACATCAAATTCATTCCCTTCCTCCTTCCTGAGCTTTTTTAATATAGTCTCCAATCGCTCTTCTCCAGCTGAAAGTTCGTGTGAGCACACTTCAGCCAAAATTCATTCTAATTTAGCCATTTAGTCCCCAACTCCTTTCGACAAGTTACTTTTCAAAGAATCTCATTAAATCCGGCCATCTCTTGAATCCAGTCCCTCCTCCGGCCCTGCCTTTTGGAGAAATCATTTGGCATAATTCCGTCTGTCTGTCCTCCCGCCTCTCAAATTACGTTACTCTCTCTACCTCGCAGAAATAATTCAACATCTGGGATTTTACCCCGTGGTTTGAAGTGTTTTGATTACTCTGATGAACGTGTCGAAAAAGGACCACAGCATCATTACTCGGACACGCACTGATATTACGGTATGTGAATGTACTACAACACAAATCCCTTATTAAATTCATGTAAAGCGATAACCGCCGAGGCAAAGCATAGCAAAATATGAAATGTGATGCCTGAAATGTCCAATCTGGCTCCGGAGTCCTCATGGTTAACCTTAGAGGGCTACAGAAATTCGCAAGCTCGTGATGCTCTTCTTCTTCTCGCAATTCAAAACTATATTTTCGCCGTCTCCGAAGCAAGCGCTGAAAGATGGTTGGCTAAGTTCTCACTCTAAAGCACGCCTGCACACACACACCCTTAGCGGGTGCTAGAGGCAGAACGCAAAGCGATTTAAAGCCTCTTAGAGGGACCCAGTTGCGAAATGAGCGACAAATTCGCAAGCTCGTGATGCTCTTCTTCTTCTCGCAATTCAAAACTATATTTTCGCCGTCTCCGAAGCAAGCGCTGAAAGATGGTTGGCTAAGTTCTCACTCTAAAGCACGCCTGCACACACACACACCCTTAGCGGGTGCTAGAGGCAGAACGCAAAGCGATTTAAAGCCTCTTAGAGGGACCCAGTTGCGAAATTGAGCGACCGCAACACATCACTTCCCGATACACACTATTCGCATTCAAGTGCAAGGACGCTCACATGCACACGCACACGAACACGCACACGCGCACGCACACGCAAATGCACACGCGCACGCACACGCAAACGCACGCAGGCAGACGCACACAGAGACACACATATGCACGCACACGCACACACGGATACACACAAACACACACACACATACGCAGACACAGACATACAGGTCCACACAGACACAAACACAAACACACAAACACACAAATAGACACGCACACACATACGCAGACATACAGATACAGACTCACAGGCACAAACACAGGCACACAAACAGACATATACACACACGCACACGTATTCATGTGGAAAGCGATACGGGTCATGCCACTGACGCGTTAATAGATGCTTTTCCTAAGAAACACGTTAAACTTTTGATTGTACGAAACGTCCAACCAAAGACTCTTGAGGCAATAGGCAGGCAAATGGGGAATTCGAAACGTTCGATTTATTTGTTCTTCGACAGCAGCCTCCAGACAGTTCTAGAATGGCCTAAGGGCAGCTTTAAAAATACTTGTCTCGCTGCAAGTGGGTATATTTTGGTTCAACACTTTCAATTAAGCAGCACTGTGACCACAGTCGATGGTGCCCTTCTAATAAGGAAAATCGAAACGGTCTCACAGAAGTTTGTGTTGTGCTTGAGATGGACGAAACCGACTGTGATTTTGCTCACTATTGATGTGTAATCTCTAAGAAACGCTATACTATAATAACCGAAGAACATTTACTACGTTAACGAAGCACGCTCCTCCGTATGAGTAGCAGCATTTTTGATATGAACATCAGTGGCTCCAGAACAAATTTTGAGCGCTCCGAGGCGTAATAAACGATTTTCTTTTGACTTTCAGCCATTTAGCTCTTTTATGCAACTTGAATAGAGCGCATAAATTGCTCCCAAACGGAACTTTTGTTACAGAGGTGTGGCGTGGAAGACGATTTGCCGAGCAGAGATTGGGAATGACCGGCAGTGTGAAAAAACCAGTCCCTTTTGGAGACATTTTTATTCCACAGTAACGCAGGCGAACCTTTTTTTCAGGACTCCGTGTGAGCGATGTAGGCGAAGCGATGGTTGTTTGTTCAACCGGGTTGAAAAATCCTTCGTTATCGAGAACATTCGATAAGCGTGTTCGAGTTGATGTTACTTTCTTCATCTGTCTGGAAAGTGTCCTCTCATAATGAAAAGTATCGATTTGATTCGAATTATTTGATTATTTTAGCCGATACACGAGATTGATGTCAGAGAAAGAAAGAAGGAAACAAGGAGATGGTAGCGAGAACTGAGAAACTTGAAATGGACGACTCAAAATCGAGGGGAACGAAACAAGTTGGTCCCTAAGAGATTTTGTACTCATGTTTTCTGCAAATCGGAAATCCATGTTTACCACGACTCTCGTCATATCACGGTTTTTTGGAAAATTACGTCATATTACGCAGCTCATTAAATAAACTATCATGTACTGCTTGCCGACCAGCGACTAGTCAAGAAGACTAGTGCTCAAAATCAAATTAATCGCCACAGTGTCCGCATGATCACATTAATCACGTATGTGGCACAGTGACCAGAAAAGAGTACGACGAGCATGCTGTTAAGCGAGATTCGCACACCTACCACGTCGGGCAGCGGTGGAAAGATTAGCACGTTCGCCTCCGAGACAAGGACTCGCTGTTCGATTCGTCAGGTATTTGTTCAATCACAAGTTCGCTAAAGCTCAGTTTTTTCTCGCCACACTGTGGCTCCAAGCTAGCAAGGGCTGTCAAATTTGACAAATATGAACAAAATAAAATTTGTCAAAGTTGCCGCAATGAACTCCGTTAATCGTTACAAATCATTCTAATGATAGCGATAACTTTGGCTTTACTGCACAACTTCATCAGCATTCAGCAATAACTCGGTCATGCAATCGTTAAAAAAAGGAAAAAATGAACGCAGCATATGACCGTTTGCACATGCATATACACATTAATGTTTTCGTGAGCTATTTTAGCATCTCGTGTTCGTAATACGTTAAAGGCTCGCCTGTGTTCGTCTAGAATTCCCATGTAATTGACAACAGCGTATTCGATCAACGATGCGAATATGAACACTGAAATTATTAAATATTGATTTCATTCTTGAATCGCACCACATATGGGAGGTTCCCTCTCCCACACACATGCAAACGCACGCACATCTTTTAAAAAATGGGAACGGATTTGCAGGGTTCCGAGCAGATGACAACCGAGAAAAGTCTGGTTGAAAGCACAAAAAAAAACTGAGAAGTGTAAAGAAAAACCACTGACTTTTCTCACTCGCAAAACCATAAAAAATTATATCTTATAGAGATTAAAAAACCGCATCTTAAACATATTCTTCAGCCGGAAGACTCTTTGTCGAATATTGCGGCTTGTAAGAAAACAAAGCTTCCGATATTCGAGCAAAACTTTGAAGTTTGAAAGGTGTGAACAGATATCTGCGTAAAATGTGAAAGTGGTAAACCCATGAATGAATCACCGTGCATACAAGGAGCACACTGACAAACTTAGTTACGCGCCCCGTGATCAGACCTTCGAGCGTTTCGACACCTTTTGTCATATGTTGCAACCGAAAACAACTTTAAGGAGTCGCGAAGGAGTCGTGACATAAGCTCTTAGGCAGCATCGATGCTTGAATACAGAAAAAAGTTTCAGTAAAATCATCGTTTTTCGCGAAAAACTGAGGCTTAAGAAAGAGCAAAATTCTTAGAATGTTGAATTTCGAAAACATTCTTAATGTTCCAAAGATGCGATTTCGTAGGCGAAAGTTTTCGTTATAAGATGTTCCAAATTTGGAACGATCATCGACTAAATGGATGGTGAATGTGGTGTGAGAATAATCGCAAGAGAGCGGAATCGTATGTTGCACAAGCTCATCTCTAAAAACCTACTTTCGCATTGCGATAACTAAGTGACAATGCTTCCAAAAGTATTATTAAAATAAACTGCCGCTTTCCTTTGAAATGCAAACAGTTCGTGAAGCTTCGAGTTGCTTGGAAAAAGAAGTCTCTCTTTTGAATAAAAAACGCCCTCAAACAGCTCGCTGTCTAGAACTATTCCAGTTGCCTAGTTCAACAAGCAGACAAGCGCAGCTAAAGGCTGGCCCG
The DNA here is from genome assembly GCA_000803305.1 of Toxocara canis. Classification (NCBI taxonomy): domain Eukaryota; kingdom Metazoa; phylum Nematoda; class Chromadorea; order Rhabditida; family Toxocaridae; genus Toxocara; species Toxocara canis. The sequence continues at coordinate 272,604 of JPKZ01001412.1, read as the reverse complement.
AATGAGCTCTTGATTTTTTGCCCAAAAAAGCAAAAGGTTTTATGAGTCGCCTATAAATAATGAAGCAAATAATGACGCGTTACTGCATTTGTAAGTGATGCCAATCAAACAAACCGCTCCCTGGGCACACTAAATGTGGGTGTTTAACAACTTTGCAAATTCGCATTTGTAAAGCGTATTAGGTCCCTTCATTTGCATGTGTGCGTTTATCTGCCCGCCGCGTGCGTTCACTTTGTAAGCTATTTAATCTACAAAACCGCACATTAAACTTCTCAAACTCTACATTTGCGCACGAATGCGAACCCTTAATACGTGCGCTTTGCGCTTTATGAAGACGTCTCATGTGCGCATATATATGCGTAGTGTCTTTCGGTCCAGTCATCTCGCGAACTACTGAAGCTTGACTGTGAAATTTGATGCCTTGGACTGATTGTGGCCTATGCCTTGGACTCTCAAGTTTAGATTAGCTCATCAACAATGGAAGGATTTATATCCCCTTAGAAGACTGATGAAATTTACATGCATTTACGATCGGTTGGGTTGAATATTCGACTGGCAAAGTTGCAGAAAAAATCTTTCGCGTAAGTTTCGTATGAACTGCACGAGCTGCAGGAGGTCGAAAAAAAATTGAATTTTCGTAATTTGCAAGCAGTTTACGAAACCGCTAGGTCTGAGAGATGAGCAAACTAAACGCGTATCTTGCCGGCCTCTCGACACGTATTCCCATTCATTTCCCAGAAATCACAAAAAAAAAACGTTAGTTTCCCATCGCTGTTCGCCTCCGAGACAAGGACTCGCTGTTCGATTCGTCAGGTATTTGTTCAATCACAAGTTCGCTAAAGCTCAGTTTTTTCTCGCCACACTGTGGCTCCAAGCTAGCAAGGGCTGTCAAATTTGACAAATATGAACAAAATAAAATTTGTCAAAGTTGCCGCAATGAACTCCGTTAATCGTTACAAATCATTCTAATGATAGCGATAACTTTGGCTTTACTGCACAACTTCATCAGCATTCAGCAATAACTCGGTCATGCAATCGTTAAAAAAAGGAAAAAATGAACGCAGCATATGACCGTTTGCACATGCATATACACATTAATGTTTTCGTGAGCTATTTTAGCATCTCGTGTTCGTAATACGTTAAAGGCTCGCCTGTGTTCGTCTAGAATTCCCATGTAATTGACAACAGCGTATTCGATCAACGATGCGAATATGAACACTGAAATTATTAAATATTGATTTCATTCTTGAATCGCACCACATATGGGAGGTTCCCTCTCCCACACACATGCAAACGCACGCACATCTTTTAAAAAATGGGAACGGATTTGCAGGGTTCCGAGCAGATGACAACCGAGAAAAGTCTGGTTGAAAGCACAAAAAAAAACTGAGAAGTGTAAAGAAAAACCACTGACTTTTCTCACTCGCAAAACCATAAAAAATTATATCTTATAGAGATTAAAAAACCGCATCTTAAACATATTCTTCAGCCGGAAGACTCTTTGTCGAATATTGCGGCTTGTAAGAAAACAAAGCTTCCGATATTCGAGCAAAACTTTGAAGTTTGAAAGGTGTGAACAGATATCTGCGTAAAATGTGAAAGTGGTAAACCCATGAATGAATCACCGTGCATACAAGGAGCACACTGACAAACTTAGTTACGCGCCCCGTGATCAGACCTTCGAGCGTTTCGACACCTTTTGTCATATGTTGCAACCGAAAACAACTTTAAGGAGTCGCGAAGGAGTCGTGACATAAGCTCTTAGGCAGCATCGATGCTTGAATACAGAAAAAAGTTTCAGTAAAATCATCGTTTTTCGCGAAAAACTGAGGCTTAAGAAAGAGCAAAATTCTTAGAATGTTGAATTTCGAAAACATTCTTAATGTTCCAAAGATGCGATTTCGTAGGCGAAAGTTTTCGTTATAAGATGTTCCAAATTTGGAACGATCATCGACTAAATGGATGGTGAATGTGGTGTGAGAATAATCGCAAGAGAGCGGAATCGTATGTTGCACAAGCTCATCTCTAAAAACCTACTTTCGCATTGCGATAACTAAGTGACAATGCTTCCAAAAGTATTATTAAAATAAACTGCCGCTTTCCTTTGAAATGCAAACAGTTCGTGAAGCTTCGAGTTGCTTGGAAAAAGAAGTCTCTCTTTTGAATAAAAAACGCCCTCAAACAGCTCGCTGTCTAGAACTATTCCAGTTGCCTAGTTCAACAAGCAGACAAGCGCAGCTAAAGGCTGGCCCGAATGAGCTCTTGATTTTTTGCCCAAAAAAGCAAAAGGTTTTATGAGTCGCCTATAAATAATGAAGCAAATAATGACGCGTTACTGCATTTGTAAGTGATGCCAATCAAACAAACCGCTCCCTGGGCACACTAAATGTGGGTGTTTAACAACTTTGCAAATTCGCATTTGTAAAGCGTATTAGGTCCCTTCATTTGCATGTGTGCGTTTATCTGCCCGCCGCGTGCGTTCACTTTGTAAGCTATTTAATCTACAAAACCGCACATTAAACTTCTCAAACTCTACATTTGCGCACGAATGCGAACCCTTAATACGTGCGCTTTGCGCTTTATGAAGACGTCTCATGTGCGCATATATATGCGTAGTGTCTTTCGGTCCAGTCATCTCGCGAACTACTGAAGCTTGACTGTGAAATTTGATGCCTTGGACTGATTGTGGCCTATGCCTTGGACTCTCAAGTTTAGATTAGCTCATCAACAATGGAAGGATTTATATCCCCTTAGAAGACTGATGAAATTTACATGCATTTACGATCGGTTGGGTTGAATATTCGACTGGCAAAGTTGCAGAAAAAATCTTTCGCGTAAGTTTCGTATGAACTGCACGAGCTGCAGGAGGTCGAAAAAAAATTGAATTTTCGTAATTTGCAAGCAGTTTACGAAACCGCTAGGTCTGAGAGATGAGCAAACTAAACGCGTATCTTGCCGGCCTCTCGACACGTATTCCCATTCATTTCCCAGAAATCACAAAAAAAAACGTTAGTTTCTCCAATCGCTGTGAAAAAATAGTCATGATTGGAGTTCCATTCAATTAACTACTGCAAATTGCAGAAGCTTTGTAGCAGGCTATACAAACCGTGAGCAAGCTTTTCATAAACAGAAGATCGTTACTGAAATCTTGCTTTAGCCATTTCGTTAGATGTGGTTCAAATCGGGGCTAAGAAATTCTGAGAGTGAAAAGGAAGAAAATTGCAGTGCACGGATTTCAGAGTTCTGTCGTTTTATATGCCTTAAAAACCAACTAATTTTGCAAACCTTTGAGTGCTGCGTTACAAAATTAATAGTGGAAAACTAAAAATTAAAAATTGCTCACCTACGCAAGCACCAATCCAAATGTCGATTGCCTTCGTATAGCTAACCGGAGGTAGATTCGAATTTATCGCTGGAAATTAAACCAAAATTCAACAAGTCTAACGGACAAATATTAGAACTCAGAAAAGACAATATCAACGCTGAGTGTCAATTTAACGCCATCTTATTAAATCTAAATGCGCCACTACTTTGCTCAGTGAATAACATGTTGGCAAACCAATTGGCCGATGCGGCGAATATAAGGGTAATAGAAATTATTTAAAGAAGAAACTGTACGTTCGTGAAGCCATGATCGTTGCAAATTTTCTGCAATATGGCACAGGTGATATGATGAAACGGAACAATAAAAGTAACGAAACATTAGAACGAAAACAAGTGTACGGTAGAAATGTCACTAACTATTTCCATGAGCTAATAATAATCAAACGAACACCCTGGAATTAAAATGAAATGACTGGAAAATCTGTTCTCTACGAAATTGAGAGTCACAGATGAAGAGGTGGCGAAATTAAGAGATTTCTTATGCGAAAGAAAGTGTCATGAAAAGAAGAAAAACAGTCATAAGACTGAAAGTTATAGGAGTAAATATTTTGCGCAAAAATAATATAAAATGAAAAGATTCTAAAAAAAACTTTCACATAAAAAATAATCGTTTTATAATCGCAATCGTTTTTGCTCGTTAAAAAAAGTTGACCTTTCGAAATCTTTCCTTAACAATGAAAAAAATGTTCGATCCATTTTTTAAATTTTTTTTAATGCTCTGTGCAGTACTCATCGCCGATTCCCTTCGCACCCGCACGATGGATGGAGCGGATCAATCTTTTGAAAGATAAAATGGTAACAAATAAATTCGTATATCTAACCATGTGATTGAGTAATCATGGTGAGCAAGGTAACGATCGCCAAAGGCACTCTAGCGGCCGTACTTTTCCAATCGATCCAGTAAGAGACCCATGAAACACCAACCAACATCGCTGACGGGATGTATAGTTGAAGTAGGAAAAACGAGAAAACACGACTCAGCTTTAACTCCACTCGCAAACAACTGTAAGTGCCTAAAACAGATTGATTTTCAACTAGTTAAGCTTGCCATCCCTGAATGCTTTTCATAAAAAGCATGTGAACCAAAACTCATATACCATGTGAACCAAAACATATATCATGGATTTGTGCGAGCGGAAATTGAAGAGTGTAATAATGGAATGCTTGTTTGTAAAAAACGAGAAAAATACAACACGTATATTTGATTCCAATAACGATGCTTATGTCACTTCTTTGCTAAATTCTAAAACAACGTTTCGGAAGCGATCTTTTTCTGTTTCTCTAATTTTCTGCACAAGAACCTCAACCGAAAACAGTGAGCAGAAAATGATCGCGATTTCTTAGCTCACTAAAGACTGTCCAATATTGTTCGCTCACTGAATGTACTTGCAAGGAATTTTGAAGATTATTGAATTGACTGGCATAAAGCAAATCATTTCTGATTTGTTAGTCGCTCACTCTCTTTTGCGTTGCAAGTCTTAGCAGACGAAGATAGAAGTACGGAGTAAGAATTCTAAAGATCGTACGATGAAATGAAGGCGAAAAGCTGAACTCAAAGAGGACATAAGCTAAAACATAAGGGCATAAGGACATAAGCTAGGATATATGACATAAGACGTACGCAAGGACATAATCTAGGCCATATTCCATACATATACATATACATACATGTGTATATATGTATATATATCAGAAAGTATACTATAGTACGTTCGACAAACCAACCGGTATTAGTGATGCTGTCACAAGTGGAATTCTTATAAGCAGTAATTTCGAAATTAGGCAGTGCTCCGTTAGCGCCTTCTTCAATGGTGATCCCTACTTGATCCCATTTGTAGATTATATCGCTTGTGGTGTAGGCATCTGCAAACAAATCAATCGCACGATATTGAATGCGATACAATTGTGCGTTTCACACATAAAGTATATTTTCATTGTTGCACGTACGGAAAATGTAACTCTCTGGTATGCGTAGCTCATAGCACGATAAAAACAGGAGAACGTCATCGGTGCTGTCGGTTTGCTTACTTGTGCAGCTGAATAAAGTGCATTTTGCTGCACGATTGCTATGGTTCTGTAGTGGGTGCAAGCATATAGTAATGGGAAGAGATGACTGTGCGAAAATCATCGGACTTGCACACGTTCAACAAATTTTTTGAATTGCATTCTCCCATCAACGTATCATTTTTTGAACCATTTTTGTTCGGTGTGAAATAGAAATTTTCTTTTTGTTTCATCCCGTACATCTTCGTATTTTTCCCATTCTATTCTGGCGCCTTTGATGTCCGCCTTGTTCACCTCACTTCTTCTACATTTATCAAGAACTCTTCCAATGAAATAATGCCAAAAATGCGCGGCGACAAAGACGGCAATTTATACAATGTATAAAACGGGGTTGCCTATCATAAGACTGTAGGTTTCTGTGGCCAAGACATCAGCTGTTCAATTACGCAATCAAGCAAGCACTATTCAAAAAATAGCCAAGTATAAAGGCTGAAAATTAGAAGAAAGCATATTGCGAAGGAAACTAACAGCTGGCGAAATCGATAAGGCACTCTTGAACGGTGTGAAATAGAAATTTTCTTTTTGTTTCATCCCGTACATCTTCGTATTTTTCCCATTCTATTCTGGCGCCTTTGATGTCCGCCTTGTTCACCTCACTTCTTCTACATTTATCAAGAACTCTTCCAATGAAATAATGCCAAAAATGCGCGGCGACAAAGACGGCAATTTATACAATGTATAAAACGGGGTTGCTATCATAAAACTGTAGGTTTCTGTGGCCAAGACATCAGCTGTTGAATTACGCAATCAAGCAAGCACTATTCAAAAAATAGCCAAGTATAAAGGCTGAAAATTAGAAGAAAGCATATTGCGAAGGAAACTAACAGCTGGCGAAATCGATAAGGCACTCTTGAACGTCCATCGGGTAGCGAATCAAATTCATGTTGCAGGCCAGTGTCAATGTGAGTCTAAAAATCATTTCATCCAAACAATCATTGTTACAGGGATATGAATAAGATGCGTGTATATCAACCCCTGAAATCCCCTTTTCTCGCGAAAACTCCCTGAAACACCCCCCCTCCTTCCCGTGAAAACATTTAAAAATATGTTAGGCACGAATGATTCCCCAGCAAATGTTTGACTTTAGTACTTCGCAATATCGTAGTACTTGACACAGCAAAACACTGTAAGAACACGTTTACAATTTACGCAACAATCACTCTACATCGTGGGGTGATTGTCACTCACTAGCACAAAATCGTCAATCACTCACTAACACAAAATCGTCTGACCGGTTTGCTGCGCATTTGAAACGATTTTGAAAGTATGACAGCAGAATATTTATTCTGTGAGGAAAACGTCCGATGACCACCTCTTCGAAAGCTATGAAAAATAGAAAACAATAGCGTTTTGTTCAAACATATGCGGAAAATTGAGGAAAAGGCATTTTTTTTCTCAAATGCTTCCGATCTTTTATTACGAGAAGAGCCTTTAAGAAAATTTTTTCCGTTTTTCCTAACGCTAGTTAGTTACCCAATAAATCACAATTAAAAGTTAACTTCTTTTGATTGGTGCAGTAAGCAATTGAAAATGTACATAAAGTGCAAGAATTACCTTCTGCTGTAAATTACTTTACCATCTGAGCGAATTTTAACGTATTTGTTCTCCTGAAAAAAAAAACATGGCGTTCGTCATAACGATGGAGTAAATGTATGCCAACTGGTTGAAAATATGCGGCTTGCCGAATAGGCAACAAAATTGACCAAAAAAGTGTTAATAATAGTACTTTGCAAACTATGTAGCTTATAGCAAATGCTAGCTTATTACTGAAACTGTTAGAAAAAGTGGTTAGCACTACAGTAGTAATAAAAGGGTTTATTTGTACGAAATAAACGGGAAGTGTAGAGCAAGATTTGAAAACTGAAGAGGGAAATGCATGTTGAAATAGAGCTTAGTAAAGAAACGATGAATCATAGACGAGACAACCTTTCTTGGGAATTGAAGAGATGGAACGAAGTTAAAAAAAAAAATAAATAAATAAAAATACGAAACAATGTGGTTTAATATTAAGTACTCTAAATTAGCTATCCGGAAGAAAGTCAAACAGTCCAAAGCGCCGCTGTTAAGAAAATGAATGGGCTTGACGTACTAGCTGAAAATGGTTCATTAGCATTCACGTAAGCTTAAACAGTTCGCCAAACGAACAAAATGGCTGTGTGGCATGCCAAATTGCAAATTGTGGAGTGAGAACACTGATCGCTTTTCGCATCTTCAGCACAAAAAATGACAGCTAATTCTACCCACCTTCTGCCGAAACAACCTCATTCATTTAATTTCTGCAATTTTTCGAAAACGCATCTTTCCTTTTTAAAAAAAACGTATATGCCTGAATTTATGCTCGAAGACTGTAGCATTTCGATATGTCAGAGGAGAGACTAATTCGGGAAGGAGATTAAATGGTGGGAGCGAGAGTGGGAGGTGAGGGCAGGAGAAGGCTTTTGATGAATGCCATCCCAGAAGGAACTCAACTCAAGAAAGATCTGAATTATGATGATCTGCAATGAAGTGATTTGCATAAACGAAGGTAACCGGAACGAGAGACTGAACCTGAGAAGGAGAAATGAGGTTGGGAGAGTGAATTCGAGGATTTCCTATGATATTTGAATATCGTAAGTAAGCCCAGTACCGAATATATTTTCTTTGTTCACAAAGGGCGTTTGAGTGTTCATCCGTATTTATTTAGGAGTTGTGTTTGTTGAAACTGCATGTTATTGTGTGCAGAAACGCAAAGTACATAGGTGAACATGCAAAGCATAATCATTTGCATTAAATTAAACGTTCATTAACAAATACGCAGATATGATCGCATGCGATGACACCCGTGAGGACATGCCCCCGTTTTAAAACGCTCATGTGGTGGCCAAAAATTCGAGGAAGGAAAATTACTGCTTCTTGCGACAAAAACTTGTCACATTTTCATCGGTCTTCGCAAAATTTCGAAAACAAACTTTATCTGAGTTTGACATGGCCGCTTTCCAAAAATGATCGATTTCGGAAAATTTGTGCTCCACATATGTTGTTATTGCGTAAAATTTTCTACGAATTCATTACTGTAATGGAAACTGTTGAAGATTTCGCTGCCGCGAAAGGCAAATATGCAATTGTGCAAATTTTCTCATACCATTTCACGTGAAGCAAACGCATTTTAGTTTCGAGCGAAAAGAATGCTATCTACTTGTTATTGCCGAACGCAAAGTCTGTCGCTTACGAAATAAAGTTTCCACAAAAAACGTACTTTCACTACAGCCTGAATTTATTCGAAATTTTGCATAATAATTCTTTTAAGAAAAACAATTTGTTTGACGAACCTGATCGAGCATATGATACCATCCATTGCGTTCGTTCTGAAAGAATGTGTCAGGAATCCATAGCAGTTGGTCCCTGGCGACGTGAATGAAGTCAAAATTGCGAAAATCGCTATGGTCGGTGAATCGAAGCCTGTCATCGAACCATTCCTGTTGGAAACGGAATTGCGCCACGAACTCCTGCAACGTATTTTACAAGCGCGCTTCATACTTGCGCCTTTCCATACATCAGCTGCTTCTATTGAGTATAACGACCGATACATCGAATTTAGTGGGAAGATCTCAAGAAGCCATGGTGCACCAACGCTAATTTCGCGTAACAACTTGTTGTGATTCGCACAGAAGGTGTATTGTCCATAATTTTCGGTCCAACGCAATCGACTTCCATCTGAACTCCCTCCTGCCTATCCCTCCCCCTCCACACCTCCCTTCATATAGCTTGAAATTTAAACCCAGCTCTGTATTTACTTTCAGCGTAACAGCCACCCATGATAGGAATGAAACGGGAAGTGTGTTTCAGCTTTTCTGGTTTATGGCCGATTTCCGAAGAAACGCGACAGGAAACTGAGGAGTGAAGTGAAAACATGACTGCTAAACGTAAGAACAAAATTGACGCGTGAGAAAAAATATCACGATCCACGCTTAAGGACATGGAACGGAAATTAAACACCCCACATATGAATGTTTAGAATATATATGAACATCAAAATGATCAGCATAATGGCTAACCGTATGGGATGGTTAATTTTAAGCATCATGCGCACTTCCCATTTTTTGAATTGCTCCTATTTCTCGCATTTTTCTATTTGCAGCCTGGATTTGGCATTGCGGTGATATTCAAAAGTGAAATTGTGGTTCGATGGCTTTGTGTATTCGGATTTTTGTGCCATTCTTGGAGCATAGCAAGACGCAAAAACGTGTTGAGAGAGGAACAAATAGGAGACGTTAGTTCTTAACTGTACATCAGTGATGTTTTTATCGGCGAAGAGTCAGTCTAGTCTTACCATATTTCTCTCGCTCACTGCGCTTATCGATCGAATAAATAGGCTTGTCCTCACAATCACAGGACCTCCTGGAAAGAAACCGCTGAATCAGTATGACGACTTATCGGAGCAATTGTTTCGCCACTGTGCTAAATTAAACTTTTCCAATCCTTGTAGCCGACAAGAGAATACTGCCATGACGGCAAAGCAAAACATCTCGAATTCTCCATTTTGAGGACAATAGGTGAGGCACATTTACCAGCGTGCAAGCACGCGAAGCAAACATGTGGGAATGTGTGGCACGAGGCTGCTAGTACGAAAACAGCTTTGGCATTCTCGCCCACTTGACCCTACCGCCTGCACGAATTGTCAACAAATCATAAAACGCCCCGTTCATATTTTCATCAGCTGGCAACCTGACTGTGTGGATAAATTCGCGGATCGATTTTGATTTCATATGAACTATAGAAAGCCTCATAGCCTTTAATTTATCGAATCGAATCGAATCTTTTATTTAGCCGATAGGCACGACTACCTTTATGACAATACAAATATGATACAAGGAGGTGTAATCAGATACAATCATAATAAGAACATTGCGTCACAACATATCACTACATATCACTATTCAGCCCAAAGGTAACAGCGTATTGAGGAAAGCAGTCGCTTGGTGTCTTATGGTTTTTAGTCCGTAATTTGTTCGGAATGTCTCACAGGTGTACATTTCACGCCTCGTTCGGTTATGAGTTGTTTTTGTCAGCAAGTTATTTAAATTTTCACTGAGTTGACCATTTTGCATCTCCTTGACCATTACTTTAAATTCCATGCTGCTCAGTGTTGAAATATCTCCTCAGCTGTAGTGTCTTTGTGTTCATCAATTTGTTCCAATTTTTTTAAGATTGTGTATGACTCTGATCGAGTGTTTTGCGACTCGCTGCAGTACTTTAAGATCTTTTCTGGTTGCTGTCGCGGTGATGGGCAGGAATAACCTAATTTTGGGGATTACATAGGCGTTTATTAGCATCGTTATGCATCTCGTTTTCATGTGTTGCCTTATCTTTTATATGGTATTTATGCATATCAAACCTTGTAACTCCAACCTGAGCCGTTTAAGTATTGGACGCTGCATAATAAACCATGAGCAAATCACCTAATGCTTAGGAATAACGCAAGCCCATTACGCCAACCAGTCGATCCAAAGTGTAACAGTTCAAATTTCTAGCCTACTAATGAAATATAACATATATTTACACACCGCCCTCCCGCACCCCCAAAACACCTTATGACTAAAACGAAATTGTCCTTTTGAGATTTATAATGCACATATCGTAGCGTTCTAAATTCCCGGAATCGACAAAGGTGTATTTCAACGACAGAAGCGGTTTGACCGCGAGGAAGTAAAGTAAACTTATAGAGAGAAGTGCTCAGCGAGAAGCTAGATAGAAAATAATATCACTGGAACTCGAGCAGAACGTTAAATAGCCTTATTTTTTTTAAAGAAATCACGTCTAGGGGAGGTACTCCGCTCGAAACATTACCGTCTATAAGCGTCGGTCAAAAAAACGAACTTTGGTCATTGACTGGCGATCTACCGGAAGGTCTCACAGCCGGATCGTAATTGTCGAGTAACTCACAAACGGTCATTTGTTCGCGCCAGGCTCGGTAGTTAGTCGTGTGTCGATTGAACGCAGTTCTTTTACTAAAAAAAGAGAGAAAAAAACTACTCGAACATGAGAGAGAGAGTGAGAGAGGAAGAGGGAGCGCGAAAGGCAGACGGATTAACAATGGTAGTACAATATATAGCGTTCCTCTCTGCCCGTCTCCCATTCCTCCCACGCCATTTTCGAAAATTCGTTTTGGTTACCATTGTTGGACGAAATTTTGCGAACTATTAATTCTGGAGCTAGGCTTTGGCGACCATGGTTTTTAGGTGAAAAGCATGCATGTTTTGCAATACCGTAGTGATCATTAGAAAGTGTGCTTTCACTATCCGTAACTGTAAATACACGGGAGGAAAGAAATCTTCACGTGTTCCTGCTGACAATTCTGCATTGCTTACGACTCTTCCGTGGACTTGTTAACTATCGTCAAGCCGATCAACTCTCTTAAAGTGTTGGTGCGAGGATGTCCCGTATACGTACTTCGAATTTGAGTCCCTCATTATCGTTGCATTGTTCACTTTAACCAACATCGTCGTTGTTGCGGTGCTTTTGCACTATTGCAAAGCATTGCATTAAGTGAATGCAACAAATGTGCGACTCCATACATTCTTCTCTTCACTGCAAAATTGAACAGCATACTTTCTACAGAAAAGTACAAACGCTTATGAAGCAGATTTTAACATTTCAATGCACTGTATGTGTTGTCTTAAGAAAGAAACAAATACGTTGTTGAGAAGTGTACATACATCACGACGTGAACAAAACAAGTGGGAATGTGTGGTAGAGACGCGCCTGGCACAATACTTGCTTGACAACTCCTCATTCGACCAGTTGGTTTTATGATTTACCTGACGCTAACAAAGTTCTTCATCCAAACGGCCCGACTGCCCACACAGATCGTTGACTAAGAATTCACTCTTTTGGGAAAGATGATGAGAGAAGATAGTATGCAGTCGATTGTAAAATGCATGCAAATTTTTTATCTTTCAAAGCGCTATAGTTCTCGTTTGTGTCAAGGAATTGATTTGAAATTGGATGCTACAGGCAATCCAAGAGTGCAGATCAAGCCTACCAAATTTTATCGTTTCGTTTTCAATGGTTCCAGAATTGCAACTAAAGAAGAGGAAAAGGAACAGGCAGGCCGACACAGACGCACACACATAAATACATAGTGTCGCCACAATTCACTTTGCAAAATGCAAAGCTGCCAAAGCGCATAATAAGAGACGGCTAATAATGTTTTCCTTTCTTTTTTACACAACAGACTAGTATAAATATTCTTTCACATTAGATATTTTTCATGGCATTTTTTTACACAACTATTTTACACTTCCGACTAGTGTAACTATCATAAATTACCTACAAAAAATCCTTCAGAAATCGCTCTACGACCGACTGTTATAAAAACATATGCGAATTATTAGCGCTTTAAAATGTCGAACTATTATCCTCCTTGATCCATGAGTCGGTTCGAAATTTGATACTTGGATGGTGCTCTAGAGTGTGTATAGCATACACGAAATTTCGTAACATTAGCTTTAATAGCTCTCGTTGTAGCTATCGAACAGACACAGACAAACATGCATACGTCTAGATAAGATGTCGCCACACTGTGTTTTGCAAAATTAAAATTTTGGAAGGTGCAAGAATTTGCGAAATTTGAATAGACAATTACAAAGACCTGAAGAGAGCTTATAGAAATTGCATTTAAACGAAAAGTTGGGAATGTTGAGCAGGGCGATATATCGCCCCGGAACCTACTTATCGCTCGTAAGGCAATGAATCAGCAAAAACTGATCGGAAATGGGTGATAAGAGTGAAATATTTTTTTAACTTGCTCACCATCTTACCCCACTAAGCAATCCTTAGGCCTTATCTGATCTGTCTGCAAAAATTTGAAACTATCCCGAGACAGGCACAATAAGTGTCAAGCATGCTCACTGATTTTCGTCTAAAACTGCCGAGGTATGCAAATAATACTGAGCAACTTAAACCTGTTTGCAGTGAATCATGAATGAAGTTTGCTCAAGAGTGAGTCGGCAGGATGACCGTTCTTTTATTCGCTGATTGCATAAGAGCCGTCAATTCAGCTCTTCATTTAGTAAAAACGAAACGAAAAGAAAATGCTAATTAGTGAATCCGACACCATTACTGCTTGTAAACACAAATGAACATACCATGGTTTCTGTTTTTGCTTCTTTGCGCAGTAAACAACGCCGAAGAAGAGGAGCATGATAAAGAGCACGAGAGAAGTGTTGAAAAGAGCGGATGATCGTAGTGAGGTCATACTATTACGGTGACTTGCGGTCCCGTCAGCACAACTCGCTCACATCGCTATTCGAGTTCCGCATAGACTACTGTCATCAATAACGTCTTCCACTGATTCATTCTCAATAACGTTTCTGTTATCAGCACTGAAACATCAGTCAAATAAATGGACACAACTGTTCAACTTAATTTCATATAAACAAGCGAACAAAATGTCTTATCTGCTCAAATGGAAACCCTAAAGCTTATTGCGCTCGCACTGCTCGAAAAAGGACTATTTCAAACAAGGTTTACAATCCAGGAATCTCGGCGGTGGGGTAAGAGGAGGTTTGTACTGTTTGCAATTTGCGAGAGGAAAGACTTTTACCCATTCAAACTGACTTATGCGAAAACTTTGGCTTGTGAATGATGTCTAATTTTATCAAACAAATGCGCGTTTACTGCATCGGCACTACGCGGTCACTTTAATCGTGACCTCCGTTACACAGGAGAATTCTATCAGACGTGCGGCTTACATTCAAGTGAAGCTTACACCTTCCGTGTTATCCAGAGGACTTATGCCGATGTAGGATGAGGAGGACGGTTTATATTAAAGTTTAAAGAGGTGAGGGCTTGTAGCTATTCAAACGCCTATCCGCTTCGTCTCTTCCTCCTCCGAAGGAACATTTATAATTGCTGTAATGCATTTGCACCTCATTCTGAAAAAAAAAAAAACGTGGGAAATCGAGTTGGTTCATACTTTGATTAACCACAAACCTTTACTGTTGTACCTCTACGGACCTAGCACGACATGAACAAACACAGAACATTGCATCGGCACACTTCTTGTGAGCGTTTTATAAGAAGAGTGCTGTAGTGGCGCATAGGTACTGTATGAAGCGTGCCCATCGGTTTTAGAAAAGGTGCATAGCGTCGGAAATTTCACAACAAATTCGCACAAAATACGGACTTTCCATGAGTTCGTTCAGGATGCACATCGCCTTCTCATGCTTCATTGCACAACAGCCAGTAACCATCGTGTGTTTTAAGAACGTTCACTAATCCTTTCTTTGCCTCTATCGATATTTCCATTACTCCCTGTTTTATTTATGCTTCCTCTATCGATACACTTCTATTCGATTCAGATGAGCACTAAGCTATACGGTTAGTGCACTCTAAATGCTGAGGTTGTAGTTTTGGAAAATCCGAATTCGGACGAGTGCGAATGAGATATTTGGCTTTCGGATAGTGGTTATTTCGAAGCTTGATGTTCGATCCTGTAGACAAGAAAGAGAATTTTGCAGAAAGATTTCGGCACACTTTGTTCCGTGTTAACATTGCTTCGAAAACAAGGATGCAAGAAGGCTGACGAGTTCGGATAATTTCATTTTCTTAAGCACAGTGCGCCTTTATTCAATCGTTGCTGAAGAAGACGAGTAGGATTCCGTTCAAGAAAACGTTGTATTCGCTAATCCCAGCGCGTAATGTGATCTAAACTTTAGATATTTTTTGTGTAAAAAAGCTGCTACCATTCCTCTCCCGCGTCCCATCCGCCTCCCTCCATCTTGCAGTAGAATCCCTTCTTGAGTACCATGAAGCGCAGAAGCCCGTAATACAAGATTTTCTTTGAACTGAGGTCTCTCCTGCGCAAAAATCAATAACGATCGAATATTTACCAAAACAGAAAGTGGCAAACAGATAAAGTTTTTATAAATCAGTAAACTTTGACAAAGACGATTTTATCTTCCATGAATACTGGAAAACAAGTGCACCTACGCTCCCCCTCCCACACCTCTCCCACCAAATAGGAGCATATAGAACGGCTCTCCTTCAACGCATTCCCCCACTGATGGAGAAAAATGGGAGCTTCAGGGTTCCCACTCAAGAAAGCACGGCATTTCTGACAGCCTAGAATGTCGGCATCTTGAACACGCTTTTGCATACTCGCATTTGCAAATAAATCACAGCAGTCAGTGTTTCTCAGCAACCAACAATTTCCGCTTCGCTTGAATTTGAATTTTTTTCCTCACCTAAAAAATGTGTAGTACTTCAGCGACTATGAAATAGTGCTCTTATGCGTTAAGAGGAACATCGGAAATCAGAGGACGGCAAAATACTGGTTGACTTTTCTATCCGTAATGAGACTTACAATTAGTTATGAGTGAACACATTAACGCAAGCTTTATCGATATCGGTAGGAACCGGTAACGCTTGATCAATTCCAATCGGATTTTTCTCCGAAATATAACTTAGCTGCTAGATGAGTTAATATAACAAATCGATCGCTTTCTGAGGCGTTCGTAACAGTAATCGGAACACCAAAAAGCGCTAGGATATCAGTTTTTAAAAACAAATTCCATCGATGTTTAGGATGAAGATGCTGAGTCACAGAATTTTTTGTGTCTGCGCATTTATTCGGGCCCATTCAATTTGGCTTCATCTATCATAGCAAATAAAATGATCTGTGTTCGTATCGAATAGCAGATGTGTTCAGCGTAATGCAAATGGTCGTCAGAAGAAAGTGAAACACGCTAAATTATTGCTATGAACATATGGAAATGCTTGCGAAGGGGCGCTCACGATGTGCGCTTTGGCCACTTTATTCATCGGACCGGTCGGTTTCCTAAGTTTACCACAAATAATCAAAAAGCGTAAATATATTTATTATCTGACTTGACCACTCGTTGCAAACTTGCCAAGAATTTTTTCCGTCTCCCAGCCGGCGAAAACTGGAAGTCCACCGGTTGGGAAAAATATGGAAATTTTTAATGTATTTAAACGCCTGCAGCTTCACATGATATTGATGAATGTCTTTGAAGGATATGTATCGCCGGAGTTGGGTGCACGCTGTATCTAGATTGTTCCATAACTCTAGCTTCACTGTTTCATGAGTTAGAACTACTCGTAAAACTCATATGCACGCGTATCCACTCATATGAAAAAAGCAAATTCCTCATATTTACCGTTAAAAAAATGAACTTCGGCAGCCGACCGGATGAAAATATGAATGCACTCATCGCCGATCGACTGCATGATCGCTAGCGTGAAATCTTCATTGAGTTCTCTGCGGTCGAAGATCGTTGTGCGCCTTGGGACATCCTATTTCAAAGGAACAATCCTACTATATTTACGCAGGTTGAACTGCTAATCTCGGAAACGTTCATCATCATTCATAGACTCTTTTAAAAACTGATGATCTTTGAAAAACCGATAATGGAGTCCAAGTTCGTAAGATACATTCGGGTAGGATGGATAGGTTCAGGCAGAAGAAAGATGTGTTTAGGCAGAATGGATTAACTTTAAATGACTATTGAATTAAACGCCCATCTCTCACAAAAAATATCACCACGGATGCAATGTTTAAAAAATCTATTCATCCGGATCCCCGTCATAAACAATGAAAAGAGAGAAGATACGTCTAAAAGATGCAGAATGTCTTTTTGTTATTCCTTTGATCCGCTCCTTCCTCTTCCCCCTCCCCCGCCTTCCCATTCCTTCAAACGGGTTCATAAATCTCAAAATCAACAAACAACGCGAAATGATTAATTACTCACACATTCACATAACATGGTTTGGCAGAAAAAAAAAGCAAACAACTGGCCCAATTTGTGACTCGGCCGGTTGCAAATGTTATAGCATACGATACACATACACGCATGCATGCATAACAAGTAAAGACCTAATGTTCGCTTAGTACTGTTGAGCAAAGAAATTAGAAAACCCTATGAGAGGGAGAGATTTAAGTGAGCTACATAATTCTTTTTTTATTTTCAGTGCGTAAGCTCCTCACATCAAACTTTGCACCATCATCTATTTGTCCTCTTTTGTCGTTTTATTTGTTTTCTTGACGCTGAATTAACTCCTTTTTTTTCACTTTGCTCAAACTCGGATAGTGGGAAAAATTTGCATATAGTCTCAGGAGCTCTGACATTTTAAGAGTACTCGATATGGGGATCACAGTGGTTTTAGCTGCTGGGGTGGCGTGCTGCAAAATTGGGGTTGAGGGGGGGGGGGTTCCGACGATACGAGTTTCATTTCATAACTTCCGTAGGAAAAATGTACCAACTATACTTTTTGTATTTCCAGCGACCTGCGCCTCTGTAGAATACTCCAAATCCATTTGAATTGAATCTTGTATTACGTACGTATGTATGAGTGCGACGCATAGCGGTATAAGTATGAGGCATATAAGCGCTCAAACAGCGCCAGCAAGCATCGCTCAAATAGCTCATTAGCGCATGAGCAATATTCATTTACTGCGAGGGGGGGGGGGGGGTGGGAAAAAGGGGGGGTGGGGGGGGGGGGGGGTTCCGACGATACGAGTTTCATTTCATAACTTCCGTAGGAAAAATGTACCAACTATACTTTTTGTATTTCCAGCGACCTGCGCCTCTGTAGAATACTCCAAATCCCATCCATTTGAATCTTGTATTACGTACGTATGTATGAGTGCGACGCATAGCGGTATAAGTATGAGGCATATAAGCGCTCAAACAGCGCCAGCAAGCATCGCTCAAATAGCTCATTAGCGCATGAGCAATATTCATTTACTGCGAGACGCGCATGACGAGGCATTAAATTCCATCCAACCGCTTCATATCAAATGCTTGCATTTTTCACTCTAGTACTAAACGTACATAACCACCCTATCAAATGTCCATATCCTTCAATCCGTTAGCACTCTTTCGATGCTTCGAACAAAATCCAGTTTGTTGGAATAGGGTTCGGCGTTTAGTTATCAATCTTT
>JPKZ01001412.1:233355-249073 GCA_000803305.1 Toxocara canis | reverse complement strand
ATATATATTTGCATGTGCGACTGTTCGCCTATTAGTCTGCCCATTGCTTTCAACTTGGAGACCTCTGATGTTTGAGTTGAAGGATTTGGTAAACATAATCTACATCCTATGATCATCTCATATACCCAATTTCAAGCCAGTTCAACGGCCACGAAAAAAAATATATAGACGGAGAAATCGACGTGCGCTTTCACTGGTCAACCTGCAAACTTCATCAATGGGTCTCCGAGAAAGGAATTTTTAGCATGAGAATTGCACGATCTATCGGTTAGGAAAAAATCTAAATTCCAGTGAGCCGTGACTAGTGTATGTAACCGGCCGGTTTGATAGGTGGTTCGCCAAGGTGCATAACGTGCAAGAGCCATTAGGATGCAGCACTGCTTGTTCCTCTTCGAAAAGCGAACGTACATGAACAAGTAGAAATTTACCAGGAGGCTGACACAGATCCCCGCACACAAGCATGAACGCATTGCCGTGCGTCCCACAAATGTGAATTTCTCAAAGAGCATGGAAAGATTAGAAAAACCACAAAAATATCAGACCAAAATATAGAGGGGAGAACAGAAGACTGAGCGCCTTGTGCGCATATCCCCACTGTTCATAGATATCATCTGCAGAAGGAACGCCGTCTAAGACGCCGTTCGTCACAGCGATGAGCTTTAAGCAAAAGGAGCATATGTGAGTAAAAGAATAAGTGCAGGGCTAGCGCTTTTCCTATCAATCAGTGGATGGTGTGCTTCTACTAAACTCGTAAAACCGATTACTAGAAAAGCAACGTATGAAAAAAACAAAGGGAAAGTTTAAGAGACGGTGCTTTTGGTGAGACTGATCTCTAAAATGCACAGCAATTGCAAGAGATGTAAAATGGAAATTTGTACGAAAATGCAGTTGACAGTTCACTCATAACGGCAAGTGATAAATACAGCGCACATTCTGAGGAAATGACTCGACACTATCCGACTCGACATTCGAATCGTGCTAGCGTTATGAGATGTGAGTGGCATTGTGCGTAAAGCGATATGCGCTTAGTCGGGAACAGAAAAGACGGCAAAAGCTTTCGTTATGCATAAGGTGGTTTGATGAACGCTGCTGCTTGTTCCACTTCACTTCAATCCGAGATAGGTGCCTAAAGCTCTCAGCAGCCAATCGATTGACTTGTGACGATAGCGAATGCGAGAAAAAGCACTCAGCGCACTAGAAGCCAGGCCTTCACTTATTGCGTACTCAGTCATGCCATCATACCAGAATTTTTAGTACGATGCTGTACTTGTACTTCCCCTCCAAAAATGATATTATAATGTACTAATACCACCCTGAAAAACTGATCGTACCGTACCTGTACTGTACTTGGCGGCTGAGATTTGGTGCGATACTGTAGCAAGTGTTTTGGCCTAAAAAGTACAACACTTATACCGTACTTTTCGTACCTGCAGTTTTTCTTGACGCGCATGAATAAAAGAGCATAGACTACTTTATTGATAAGTAAAATAAACCAAAACTGTGCGAGCCAACGGACGGAAGAAAATGACCACTCGTTGAAACGACGAAAAAATGCGAAGTTAGCGAAAAAAGATAAAAAAATATCCAAGGCCGAGGTGAAAAACAGTCGAAATACCTGTTTCTTTTGAGCCGTAATGGAAAGCGCTTGAGCAAGTCACCGTACGGGCATGAAGCACATAACAATTGGAGAATGAATGGGACAACAAAAAGGCGAGATTAGAAACACGAGGATGGGAAAGACACCGGACACTTGCAAACCATCGCAACCGCACAAACTGCAATAGTTGGGGAATGAGCCGCGAAACAAGAAGGGCTCAGAAAAAAAAACGCTGAACACTTTCTTTGGCAACAGCACATACATGTATCAGAAGCCCAAGGAAATGTTTACGGGAATCACATTCCTTCCTTGAAAGGAGAGAGATGTGACGTTGTAGGATCTATGTATATGAGTGGAGTCTTCATTCATGTAGACGCAGAAATTCTTACGCTGGCTTTTTCCTCGGAAAGCTAAAATTGGAAGCAGGAGAAGGAACCCTGACAATAAGGACCGGAAGATTTCGTGTGCGTGTAGTATAAACATCTTTATTTGCAATACAGAAAGCATACAACCACATATCCAAAAGAATAAATACACACGAAAGCCGCAATACATGCGTAATTATAAACATTGGAATTTAGTATAAACATCTTTCCTGCAAGTGGAATTTAGCTTAAGTTGCGTTGTCGGTTGGGTTTTTATGTTTGGTTACCTTCGAAATCTCACCAAAACCTAAGTGAGTAAATATTCTTCTATCCGTGCTGCTCTTCTTCGAAATCGTCAATTTCGTCCTCGCCGGAACCAAATAAGTCACCGTCGGAGCAGGTAGAAGCATTGTCATCTTCGTCGCTTGAGATGCTTACTGCTGTTACCTCTTCGCAGCCAGCGTTTCCTGTTTCACCGTGCAGCACCTCGTACTCATTTTTAAACGTGCACACTACGTTTTCGCCCGAGTCAGTTATCACTCTGTATATTGAGGGTTCGTTGACGCTCACGCTGTTCAGGATTTTAAGGTACCCTCGATTAGTCGTCTGCGGATCGTGACGCCTGTTCAGTCTCTTCAAACCCATAAACGCATTTTTGAGAGATCCGTCTCCTACGTAATGTATCGTTGCAGCAATGAACGAATCCTTGATATACCTTCCGCTCCAAATATCAACAGTGACCAATGCTCCAACAGATCCTCCCACTTCCCACAAAATCTTCTCCTTGATCACTTGTAATCGCCCGTCCGCACAAACTGCAATAGTTGGGGAATGAGCCGCGAAACAAGAAGGGCTCAGAAAAAAAAAACGCTGAACACTTTCTTTGGCAACAGCACATACATGTATCAGAAGCCCAAGGAAATGTTTACGGGAATCACATTCCTTCCTTGAAAGGAGAGAGATGTGACGTTGTAGGATCTATGTATATGAGTGGAGTCTTCATTCATGTAGACGCAGAAATTCTTACGCTGGCTTTTTCCTCGGAAAGCTAAAGTTGGAAGCAGGAGAAGGAACCCTGACAATAAGGACCGGAAGATTTCGTGTGCGTGTAGTATAAACATCTTTATTTGCAATACAGAAAGCATACAACCACATATCCAAAAGAATAAATACACACGAAAGCCGCAATACATGCGTAATTATAAACATTGGAATTTAGTATAAACATCTTTCCTGCAAGTGGAATTTAGCTTAAGTTGCGTTGTCGGTTGGGTTTTTATGTTTGGTTACCTTCGAAATCTCACCAAAACCTAAGTGAGTAAATATTCTTCTATCCGTGCTGCTCTTCTTCGAAATCGTCAATTTCGTCCTCGCCGGAACCAAATAAGTCACCGTCGGAGCAGGTAGAAGCATTGTCATCTTCGTCGCTTGAGATGCTTACTGCTGTTACCTCTTCGCAGCCAGCGTTTCCTGTTTCACCGTGCAGCACCTCGTACTCATTTTTAAACGTGCACACTACGTTTTCGCCCGAGTCAGTTATCACTCTGTATATTGAGGGTTCGTTGACGCTCACGCTGTTCAGGATTTTAAGGTACCCTCGATTAGTCGTCTGCGGATCGTGACGCCTGTTCAGTCTCTTCAAACCCATAAACGCATTTTTGAGAGATCCGTCTCCTACGTAATGTATCGTTGCAGCAATGAACGAATCCTTGATATACCTTCCGCTCCAAATATCAACAGTGACCAATGCTCCAACAGATCCTCCCACTTCCCACAAAATCTTCTCCTTGATCACTTGTAATCGCCCGTCCAAAAGCGAGCAAAAGGCGCCTCGGGAGGTGGGCAGGGCGAACCGCGAATTCAGCACGGCTGTATATTCGCGAAACTCATGGGTGAGAAACAAGCTTAGAGAGACGTCCGGTAGGACATCAACTTTTGGAGACCAGTTATGCACCGTTTTCTTTCGGCGCTATCCTGTGCTCCCTTATCCGGCATCTTTCACGACTCTTCCAGCGTTGTCAATGGCGCGTTCCGCTTTACCGGCTGTTTGCGATGGCTGAGTGCTTTCACCAGCTCTGCATATTCAGCTTCATATCGCGCTTTCAGGTGTTTCATGGCATTCGTCGTGTTCTGGCCTGCTAGCTCGCGCCCACCACACCTCGGACACTTACAGCCTCCCTAAATCACTTCGTAAAATCG
This sequence comes from Toxocara canis, assembly GCA_000803305.1. NCBI lineage: Eukaryota > Metazoa > Nematoda > Chromadorea > Rhabditida > Toxocaridae > Toxocara > Toxocara canis. Next base: position 244,912 of record JPKZ01001412.1, on the reverse strand, counting down.
CTACACAGGGTGAGGCAGGTTACGAGAACTGCCTTGTTGCAGTGCAGTTTCAGGTCCATCCATTTCGCATGTGTGTGAAGTCAGTGGCAGAACGATACTGAAGAGAGGAAAGTATGTACATGAGATAATACGTGGACGTGAATTCCATCTGCCACACTTTAATTTGTTTTCATACATCCGCAATTGTGAAAGGTGTGGTGTCCTAGAGGGTGCCCAATAAATGCCGTCTTTTAAAGAAGAACACATTTCCTCGCATCAAAAAGAATGCTATATAAAATAATCTAGCATAAATAAATACGGCGTACAAATCAGAAAGATGGCAAAAGAAACGAGCGCCGCGAACATAATATAAAGAACTAGAAGAACTCTTTATACATAGGCCAAAGAACTATTAAAAAACCTGCGAATGGGGACTATCATTCGCCCTATTGACGCTGCTGAATATCTAAAATGGAAAAGTTCCATCTCAATTTCTCAAATGAATAATTCGTCCCCGTCAGTCAATTGTGAAAAAAAAACCAATGGTGAAATTTAAAACTGTGGGAGTGCGGTGACGCTAATCTGCATCTCCCGCGAGTGGAGTGCATTTTAAGTATAAGTGCAGTCAAAAAGTGGTACGATGTACTCGTACTTTTTTCCAAAAAATTGCGGTGCTCCACCTGCACCACCCTTCCGAAAATCACACCGTACTGTACCAATACTGTACTTGCGATTTTAAATTTGGTGCGATACTGTACTGTACCTGGCACAAGTACAAGTACAGTGCGAAAAGTATTATACTTTTTGGTACAATAGCATCACTGTTACGTACGCTCATGCTAGGTCGCTTATTCTAAATTTCTCAGCTTGAACTTCACAGAAATGAAGCTTTCAGTCCATCGTAGACTTAGGTTGTCACGAGGATGAACAAACCTCCTTTGTCTTCGCCAAGACATAAGAAGCTAGCGTTCCGAGGGGACCCCATTAATCGACGAGAGGGAATGGCCTGACCTTTGCTTTGGGACTGTTTCGACGTCCTCCCCCCTTCCTGCAAAAACGCTCCCCGAGTGATTTCTTTGCCAAACCGCTTCCCGATGGGAAAACACCGAGAAATCGCTGTTTGGCGGGCAAATCCACGAAAAGTCGCTGCCGTGAAGAATTATGCGAAAAACCGCTCTCTGATAGGAAGCTCCTCAAATAAATCGTCCGAGTTCGCTCACTGTCCCATCCTCCCCCCCCCCCCCCCCCCCCCCCCCCCCCCCCCTTTTCTTCGACCAAAACTGGCTCGAGGCAGAACAACAAGGAGGGTTCTTTTCATGCTTTCATTTGTATGGAAGTAGGTTCTTATCACTCGCCATAACAGGGACATCGTATGTTTGACCTAGAGTTGCCTCTCCAATTCGCTAGGAGCACGGCAAGCAGCGATCGTTGATCGCCTCATCCGCGGACCCCCCGAGAGGCGAAAGTAAGTTGTCCTATAAGATTTTCATTGCAGCATCAAGAACAGTAACGTGTTACAGCATTGTCACACTGTCCTATAACTGGTCACCTTTATGTTCAATCCAAACTGAACTGGATTACTCGTTTAAACTGTAGCTGCATCATCTATGAAAACTGCTGCTGAACTGCCCCTATTCTATACCATATTTCATGCTGTCTTCAATACACAGCAACAAGTAGTAATGCTGCAAAACATGGACATTCCGTTGGCATCTTTCATTCATGTTAAAGAGAACTAAAATGTATTTCCAAAAAATCTCGAGTTCTGACCGATTATTTAGAAAAGGCACACTTTGGGAACATTTGAGGTAAATTCTTGAAGTTTCTTATACTGCATATTTCTCGTTTTTTTTACACAGCACCTAAACATAACCGTGCATTTGCTTCTACACATTACAATGTAGCTATGGTGTACTATTGTTCATGGCCGAGAATTACTGTACTGTACCATACCGCAATGCAGGATGGCATAGTGCAGTAGAGAATGGCATAGATTATTATAGCATAAAGATATGAAAACGATTCATGTTCAAAGTGCCTAAAAGGATGCTGGAAGGTAAGCCGACAATAACTTATTTGTGACAGTTGTGGGAGGCTGGAAGGGGGGTTATACACTATGAGCCAATCGATTCAACTCATCGTCAACAGCCGACCCACGTCGACGCACTCGTTTTTGCCTATATCGTGTTCAGTGGGCAACGCAGAATGCAATTAGCTGCCGCAATTGGGCCTAAAAAGTTGCAGTACACTGCTTTCAATCGACAATTGCGACATGCTCTTTCAGCCAACACGCCCCAAAAACCAACAGCACCACTCTTAAACGGCCTTTTGTTTGTCACCAACAACCAGCGAAATACGCAGCAGTGAAATCCAAACAACCTAACGCCTACACTTGTATTGCATTGCAGTTGTCTCGGTTAGGCAGTTTGGAACAGCTTTCGCCGCCTTTATTACTTATTATAAATCGCATAAAGCTTATAAACTTTATTTCTCTTCTCCCACTAGCGTGCCCCCAGTACTATTCTATTCACTCAATCGAAGCATTACGTTCATTCGTGAACAACCTTATTGAAGTAAATAACACAAATGTCTACAAGTGGAATGCAGTACTATACGACGCAATGATCGTCGTAACGAGTTGCGAAATCTTGAAGGGGATGGGCCACTGGTTTCTCATGTTCAAACAAAAATAGAGGGTTGATGGGACAATAATGGAAAACACAAAATGGACTGTAAGGCGCAAATTTTCAGAAGGGATGGCACTGCTGAATTAAATTTTTTTGAGATAGAAAAAAGTAATTACATCATCTATGCCAATACATCATCTATGCCAATAAAAGATTACTGGAAATGTTCGAGGGGTTTGTAAATTTGTGAATGGAACTCTTACCGTAAGACTTCGAAAGTAATCCCATCTCTATAAAAGCTCTTACCTTTTCTTCCTTTCAGTCCGCCCCCCCCCCCCTTATTTTCCTTGAATGTGCAACGTTTTCAGAAATGCATGAATGCTTATGCCCTCCCTGTCTTGAATTTTTGCATTCTTTCGCAGCGCCAGGGGTTTGTATATCAGTCTCTTTCCTTTAAATAGAAACTTCCCATCCCCTCCCCCACCCTCAAACACAGCCGATCTCCAGAAACCGGAGAATCAGAGCACCAAATTGCCTCAAAACCATGAATATATGCAGTTTTTCAGCTATGTAGAAATTTATAAGCTCCTATTTATACAACCTTCTTCGGAAATATGGTTTTTTTTTCTCTTTAATCTCACAGGCGCCATAAGCCCGGATGCTTACTCTAATGATTTTGCGGTATCTAAAGCTGCGTTTCCGTAAACATATGTATCATTTGTTGTCTTTGTTCTAGTCTGAGCCATAAGAGGACCGTTGCCAATCAGCCGAATCGGTTCATTTCACAGATATTCGTAAACGATTTCCGATCAACTATTTTGCCAACTAATCGATCGATCCGAGAAGAGTAGTTTCAAATTAATTTTTCAACATTAACGGAAATAAAGCTTATCGGCATCATTCTTGTTCAAAGTTTCACTTAGAAAACTTTAGACGCCCAAAATTATGCGAAATTTTCTGGTTTTTTTTCGCGATCCTTAAAATGACCGAATTTGAACAAATTTATGGACGAAGCGAAAAGTACGAAATTGTAAATGTGAGTTGGGAATTGGTCTGATGCCAACACCCAGAAAATTTTAATTTATGTCAAAAATCGTCGTTAAAATGCTTGAACTGCGGAAATTTTCGTCCATTTCAATTAAGTGTCATGAAATCCGAAATGTCCCACCTCTATCCATTTGCACTCACAGAAAAAAGCAAACAAACTCCCAGTTTGAGTACCCGTCAAAAAAATCCACTTGAAATTCCCACCCTCACCGTCAAAAAGAGCCAACTTTCAAACAATCAGGCAGCATTTTATTTTGCTTAACTTTTCATTAAAATTAAGAACGATATAAAATTATGAGTGCAGATGAAGGTACAGCAAAAAGAATGAAAAGCAACTTCAATCATGCGTTATTTGCCTTCGTTCACACTTATGTAATATTCATTGAGCAAAGCGATAAACCTGCTCTATCTGTAAATGCGCGCTCTTTTTTATGAGGACGACCATAACGGAAGAAATGAGAAACCTTTCCACTTGTAAACGTTTCGTTCAAAAAGACATTCATGTGATTCTGGCAACTTTTAGTGAAAAACGGAGAGAACAAACGCCATGAGAGGGGTGAGCAGCTACTTAGCAAATTATATTTAATCCTAGCATGCTTGCGGCATGATCGATCTAGAGAGAACCGAACTCACTTTTAACCATTATGAGGGAGGATGTGATTTGTCGAAGGAAAAATAGAATCGAATTTAACAGGAAATATAAAAACAGACTTTATTAGTCTTTTAGTCTGATGAAGCGACCTAACTCTTAAACGCATACCGGTGACTTCAATTGCGACCATATAGTTTCGTTCTATATATGCACCATATATAAGAACAGTTGATATGAATTTCTACGGCAACGTTTCGGCTTATCGAGTAATCATCAGGCTGCCTCAAATATACAACTTTGAGGCGGCCTAATGATAGCTGAATGAGCAGAAGCGTTGTTAGAAAAAAATTCTGCCGTTATTTTTTCATGCATAACGCATGTGCAGGTGCAATCGGCAAGTTCTCAACCAATTTTCTGTCCACATAAATTTATTGCGAATTCAAGGCCATCATCACATCAGTACTCAGGAATGGTTTGGATCCATTTCGTATAACGCGCTCGCTTTTCCGCCGCACGCCATTATATATTTTCAGTGGAGGATGACATAGGCATAAAAGAATGAATATCGTGGCAAATGGAAAAAAACTTGCTATTTTCACGGCGTTTTTTTACCATTTCTCATATAATGTAAGTGCTTAAAGAATAGTTGTAAAAAAACGCCTGTTTCGTTACGAGTGATGGACGCATAGTGATAGCACATATTACAACAGCACATCTCTTTGTGGTACGTAAGGTATATCAGAAAACAATAATTTCCAAGTCAATGAGCAGCCGAAATTACAAGTCGTTTAATGCTATTCAATAAGTTAGCTTCGGTTTTCGGTTTGGTTTCTTTCTTTGCGCAGACGAAATTTTAATGCTTCAAATGCATAGGACAGATAATACGAATGTTCGAGGCTTATCGACTAGGCAATAATATTCCTCCGATAAGCGTAAACTTTCTCATCTGCTATTGTGAGATAATTCTTATAAGGAAGATATTAGCCGGATGAACGCCGAGACGTCTTCTAAATTTTAATCAACAAACGTTTCGCAGATGTGCATTTGCTGAAGGTATCTCGAATCGAATCGAATCTTTTATTTAGTCGATAGACAAGGACTAACCTTACAACTGTGAAGTGATTATATAAGTATATAACAAAGATAATACAAAGAGGATTTCTCACTTCTCGATTTGCATATCATTTAATCAAGGCGATCGTTCACTTAAGTATACTTTTTTTTTCTCGCCACACAACATCCTTGCATCCCAACGCATCACTACCTACCTTTCTATCTAACTGTGGGCAGCGATTCGCCAAATCTGAGCAATTCATTTAATATAACTGCATCTTTCACCAATCACTAATTATTGTCAAACGCTCAGCTACACTCTTAGATTACTGTGACATCGGTAATACATCAACGTGTACGTTGCATATGTGGAATCGTAAATCAAGCTGATGGCAGTGTTCGGGTCGACGTGCCACCAAACCAAAACTGCCGCTTTTCCGCTCCATCCGAAAACAATATGTGTTGTGTGGATAATGGAGAAACTAATGCCAACGTAAACACTTCACAATTAAACTGTTTAAGGACTTCTCTGACCCTCCTTTCCCTCTTGTCCCAGCTCGGTTTTTGCCATCCACGTTGCGCGTGTCGCCGTGCAAATTTATGAAATTATTTGGAATAAAACATTTGGAAGAAAACGCTGCGCTCAATGAACGGAAGCGAAAAACATATCCGAGGGAATATTGCATTAAAAATATCATCGGAAAATTTACGCAGATATGGCAATGGATTTGACTGGTTATGAAAAAAATGCATTGCTTGAATTAAAATACTTCTGAAGTTCAAAGCAAACGCTGTAATCATTCATTGTAAATACTCGTTCGAAGCTGCTTCAAAAATTTCATCAGTATGGTGAGAGGTAGAAGCAATGATGCAGAATTTTTTTTCTTTGCATTCGAATTTCAGCTACCAACTTGTAATGCTCTATAGTATTAGTGTGCTGCGTATTTTACACGCTCCAGAAAAGCGCAATTTTGCAGCACTGTTCCGCGCAACAGCAGTTCAAAATGTAAGATGAAATTCTTAACAGATTCTTCTGAGTTGGATATGTTGCGTACACAGAACTGGATGCGGATGAAGACAATATTCTACATGAACTTGATTGATACTGATATACGGCAAGTGCTCAGGTGAACTTAGGTGAAACGATGTTGGTAATAAATATTCGATAAAGAGGTTACACTATTATTCTTTGCACTTTAAGAGGAATAGGCTTTAATGAAATGTAAAAATATTCAATGGTGAAACCTCAATTGGAGTGCAAGAGTGGAAAATTATTGAGAAAAACTCTTGAAACAGAGGGAAAAGAAAACGTAAATTAGATTTTTAAAAGGTTTTTTTGCGACCACTAGCAGCGATATAAGCAGACCAAATCGGTTAATTAAACTGCTAAATGAATCTCATCGTAAGCAAAACGCTACTACGTAGACAGGTGAATTGGTTACATGCAATCATGCGCTTCAGCAAAATTGCATAAGCATTTTTCCTCACTCACCTACTGATGCACATTAGCTGCTATCGTACGAAGTTTCGTCGCTGAATGAGCGAAATGCGAACTAACATTTATTTTGAAAAAGTTTTAAACAACTCATGGAAGAAAAAAAACTAAATACATCATGTACCTTACTACATTCAGCCGATAATAACTCGTCGCTGATTTTGAATTTGTCATCACGTAATTATCATTGGCGCAAACAAAACGGTATTCTTTTCAAATGCGTGGAGAGGCTAAATTTCCTCTTAATAACTTAAAAGTAGAGTAATAGAAACCATTCCTCAAATGTTACTATTCTCATTTCAGTGTCGATTGCTCAGCAATGCTTAGTTGCAAAGAAATGAAATTATCACCACTGCTAGCCAGTAGCATTTTATTTAATTTGAGAAAATTATCATCACTGATAAGTTGCCAACAGAAATTGTTCACCACTGATTGAGAAAAACAACATTTCATATGCATTGCATCCACAACGATCATATTCAAACTGTAGCATTCTTCTAATCCACAGACGCAGTATTCATCTTTATTCGATGTCATTTTATATGATAATCGAAATTACATTGTTCATTTTTAACGGAGAGGGTAACAGCAATCACACTAGAACCATCGGTAACGATCTGATTAGACTGGAATGCTGTCAACGTCATTAATAGTGAAAACGGAGTGTTCAAACAATTTTTCAATGCATTAACTGCACAAAATGTTTAAACGGAAGCAAATCGACCAGAAGAAACAGGAAAGAAAAATTGGCGCTTCAACTGCATTTGCCGTATATGAACGCGAGCAGCTAGAATGCCTGAGCGATAGCCTCTATTAAGAAGGAATGGTTTCGTCGATAGAAAATTTGTCTGCAACGTGTGCATATCCCGAACAAAGGGGTGAAGAAAGCGGTTGTCAAGATATGGCATAACTAGGCGTGTTAACATCGAAAGACTCAAACAAGCCCAACTGCGGTGAATCAGCCTACGTGATTAAGCTGAGCGATGAAACTGTAAGGATTTTTGCTCGTTTATAATGCGGTTTATATGATCTAAGGCAAATCTGCAATTTGCAGAGTTCATTTTGAAGAGGTCGCCTCGGGTGTGTGTGTATGTGTGTTTGTGCGTGTATGTGTGTGTATGTGTGCGAATATGTATGTATGTATGCATGTGTGCGCGCGTGTGTGTGTCTGTTTGTCTGTGTGGTGTCTGTCTGCCTCTTTCTGTCGTTGACTTATGCGCTTGGTATGCACAGGTTGGAATCGCTGAAGCCAACTGAATTCGATATGCGCAATCCACAACGTCGGGTCACATCCGTTCCTCAACTTCCAGTTAATCGACCCCGGCAAAGTGAAAAGGACAAAAATTTGCATGCTTTTTAGGACCGATTGGATTGAATGTTCGACTAATAGGCTAACAAGAAAGAAATATTTCGCAAAAAATTCATTGCAGCGGTAGTAAAAGGTTTGTGGCAGCGAAAGATTTAAATTTTCGGATTTTTATGAACAGTTTACAAAACCAGCTGGTTTGATGGCGCGCCTCCGAAACGCCTGTCGTGTCATGCTCTCGGTGCGCTTTCCCCAATTGTTACTTCTCCTATTTTAGTTCTGATCATTTACTTTTCCCAGTGCACTTTTGGTCATAAGTCGTATTACACCATATTTAAATATAGGCGACAAAACCAAAAGGTTTTTCGTGCGAATATGAGTTCACGTCTGATCAGGGCACTCACTTTTCGGTCATCCTTAAAATATTCCTGAAGATTTTGATAATTTACCTTCCGTGGTTTGAGAACAGCCATAACTCTATAGGACAACTTCTGTGTTCTCTTAGGTATGCTTTTGTGCTACAGTTTTATTCTAAATCTAACTGAGAGTTTTTCTGGGTGTTCAGTCGCTTTCTTCCCTCTCATAGAGCTCGCATTTTAACCAAATCTTCGCCAGAGCACAGAGATGGCATCACTCCTCGTTTTATAACGAACACCAAGGCGCATGCCTGCAGTTATTTCCTTTATGTCGTACAATTTCATCATGGCAGTATCTGTCGCAAACATTCTCTGAATTCACTTGTTCTCAAAAATTTCATACCTAAATAACATTCAAAACAAAACTGCAGCATATAGAAGGCATCCAAGTGGAACATAAAATACTGCCATATAAGAACTATAACCTATCTTAGATCCTGCAATTAAAACCAAATTAGTAGCTTATCAGACCAGCTGATTTCATGAACTGCTCGCATCTGATGGTTGCCTGTTTGAGCTGTTCCGACCGCTCATGCAAATCGTGTACTAAAAATCCGTTTTTCTCCTTCCCAACCAATGAAAATGTAATTAAGTGCGTGCAGATTTTTTTAATGCTTCAAGTACCACCTACGAAATGCATGCGAACTTAAACATTTCCTCTACAGCTGATGAATTGTTCAAAAATTTGGTTATAGCAAGACAACAGTTTATGGCCTAGATTGTACTTACCAAATTTGATACTTCGGCTTTAGTGATTCTGTAGCTGAAATTACCGTTGAGGCGAGTAGATAAATATATACGTGCTCATACAAATAAGCACGGAAAAACTTCCCGACTATTTAAAAAGCGACGAAAAAGAACAAAGATTTAAGGCTAAACATGAGTCCAGAAAAATATCGGCTCTGACGGCTATGATTGAAAGTACGCTACGAAGCATAAACGTTTTTAGCATGAACGTGAGCATAAAAGCTTATAGTTTCAGTGCATGGTGAATGCGTACGCAGACAATTTCATTGTTTGCTTGACTTATGGAAATCAATTTGGCGTAAATGCAGCTTAATCAACTTTTATAATATCCAAAAGTGCTTACGTCATCCCCTACATGCGCACTGCATGTGAACAGAGAAAAAAGAAAGTTTGCTCAACAATAGAAGATAGCTCGAGTGAATTGAGCGCATGCAGCACAGATGTGTTACACCTTTTAAGCGAATCATGTGAGGTCGCAATCTGTGCGGATTGTTTTATGCACTTTAATGATTAACAATAGATCTGGTAGACTTGTAAGCCATCAGGAGAAGGCAAAATTGAAATGGAACAGGGGTGATGGGCGGTTATGAAGGACTAGCGTGCCGAAGTGAGGAGTAATAATAAAGTGGACGGCGTGCCGTGCACAGCTGTCGTCATCTGGCAAAATTGGATGAGCGTGCGCCTTGCTTGCATCGCTCCCAACATCACCTTCATCGACTAGAATGTCGATGACTGACGGTGACGTGTGACAGGATGCGGACAACCCATTCTTATGCGATACATCCCCAGCACTATCCATTTGTCCACACTTATACGGACATTATCTGAGAATTTTTCGGAAGGAGGTGGCACTTTTCAAAGAAGAAAGCTATTTTATCTCTTCATAGCAGGCAGGATGGAAAAGATTTGTGTTTTGTAGGAGGAAATGTAGGAGAAAATTTGTAGGAGGAAAAAAAATTTGTAGGAGGAAATGAGCTGATCGCGAACCGATCTTTCCGAAATAGAGCGATATTAGCAGTTCCTCAGGTTAAGTGTGGTTGGCCTGAAATTGTATTTTACCAGTTTGAAGCAGGACGGGATGGTATTTGTAGCTCTGCTTAAGGTGGAACGGTGTTAACCTGCCCAATCTTTAATAGCGGGCGGGAGATGAACTGCTTCCCAGTTCCTATCGATATTGAGCGGACGAGGTAGGTAAAGTTCTGGGGAAAAAATAAATGATTTAAAGCGAAATTTCGCTTGGAGATGGACACATTCGAGGACCATTTTATCCAGTGCTTCTTGGACATATGAACCATTTATACATTGTTTTCCAGCCTCATTTTGCGCAACCTTTTCTTGCACTCTTCGCCCAGGCGAAAACTTTTCTCAGATGGTTTTAAATGACGAGCCAAATTAGCGAACGCTATGAAGCTCAACAAGCATAATACAGGAAGTTGCGAGGAGTCCAAAATTAAAAAGCAATATGACTTGTGAATTTCCAGATGAGTTATGATGCATGCAAACTGAAGTTTCGAACGTCATAGCACAGCTGCACTTCACTCAAGCCAACCGCGATCCTTTACCCCCTTAAAACGCCCGAAATGATGGCCAAATGACGCCGAGCATTCAACCGATGAATTTCACGACCACTTCATTTAAAAAAACAGTTGGAAGGCAGTGAAATAAATAGCCCTCTTCGTTTACCTAAAAATCATTTCAGTGCCATTTAATCAAAGATGCTTCCTTCCAACACACGTCGCCAAATCATGTTCGTAAATTTTTTCTTCAAAAATTTTTCCTTTCTTACGGAATTTACTCTTGAATTTTTTAAGAAATTTTTTGTATTTTTAAAAAGAATTTTTTCTACAAATTTTCACGGAAAACGATTTCCTTGAGCCAATGAACCAACAAAGGAGTGTTCCAGAAACTTAATGAACATGCTTCTACATACTTTGTTGGTCTCTTCAAAAGAAGCTTCTACAGACTTTATTGGTCTCCTCAAAAGAAGCTTCTACAAACTTTATTGGTCTTTTCAAAAGAACTTTCGAATAGGAAAAATTGGTTGATTCGAGAAAAGCAACATGTGAGTTGCCAAAATTGCTGTGCTCGCCAAAAAGCTGAACTTTTTATTATCTGAAGTGCATTTGAAAAAATCAGAAAAAATATAAGAAAACGTTAACTTTCAGGCAGCCGTTTAGCCTTTACGCTGCTTATCGATATGACGTGGAAGCAGTTGGTGCGCGAGAAAATAAAAGCGGATAAGTGATTTTTTTTGCGACTTGAACTTATTAAAGTGCATGATCCTCATAATATCAA
>JPKZ01001412.1:194702-233304 GCA_000803305.1 Toxocara canis | reverse complement strand
AAAAAAACAGAGGGGGGGGGGGGGGGGGCGTGGGGGAGAATGCAATGTTCTCCGCATTATCCAACGGGTAACATGGCCTTGCATCATTTCCCCAAAGCACCGCTTTCCCACATCGCAATGAGAGCATCTCTTTTGGCTATTTCACGTTTCTGTAATTTTCCGCTAATGTGTTCTTATGCTGCGCCATAGTACTTCGCGAAGCACAGCCAGGCATCACACACTGAAATGAATGGCGATGATTACGATAAGTATGCTTTCGAGAGCGCGCTTTTCTTTCTATTCAAATGTGCTTTCTGCTCTCAGCAACTCCTCATCGAACAACCGGTCTTCTGCTTAGAGGGGTCGCCTATTTTTCGCGAAACACAAAGTAATCTTGTTCTAGTCGAGGATGGTTTTTGCAGCAATGAAGTAGGTAATCTTAGAAACTGATGGTAGCGTGAGGAGGATTGCAATTTTTTGAATATTCCAAGCGAATGCACTTCATTGGCTGCTGCCTTTCATTGCCTTTCAGTTTTCTAGCTTCAATAAAACCTTAAATTGTCGTTTCCTTTTCTTCATGACGCAGCCAGCTCTTCTTTTATGAAATCTACCCTACGCGCTTGCCTACCAATTCAGCTTTTCATTGCGTGATGCATTCATACGAGGCTGTCGCTTTCCCTTCAGAGTTCGTCCTCGACTTGAGCTGGCACGTTAAGGGGATAGGGGAAGTGGCATTCAACCTTGTTGTCTCTACTGCCCGTCTAGCCTCTTCCACACTGCTTAACAGCCTTCTATCCTCACACTTCCCCTAAAACATTGAAACTCGTATAAGCTAACCATAGTGCTCTGCACTTGAAATGTAATGGAGACACAAGCGAACAGTTCAGATCAATTTTGGGCCGCGGGTGCCAGGGCTCTGCTAAAAATTTTCACGAAAATCCAGATTTCTTTTTTTCTCCCGTGAACATCTTTTAAGAAATTCATTAGCGTTTTAAAGCGTTTACTGAAACTGACTTCAAACATTTTGAGTACACTGGTAGCAAGCTGCCTCAAATTAACTGTCTTATCGTTTTACTACTTGAAATTTCCCCTTTCATGCTTGCTTCACTTATACTTGCTTTGACAAATTTGCATTTGCAAAGCTCGTTACGGAGGCGTTTTGCACATGCATACTGATAAATACGTGCGTTCATGTGCCCGTCCGTCTTTCTGTCTGCTTGATAGTTCCAGCCCGAGGACGGCTGAAGCCAGAGTCATAAAATTTTGAATATATACTCCATACCTCAGCGCACGTCCTATACCCAGGTTCGAGCTGGTTCATCGGTAACGAGAGAAGTTATAAGCATTTAAAGTGCTAAAAGTCTGTATCCATTGTCCGATCGGTAGCTCTCAGTTGGGCGATACCAGAAAAAGTGGAAAAACGTTCCATAGAGGTGCCTCCAGCTGTGCTCTGGCAATTCATCAGTTAGGCGAACAAGTTTCATAAAATGCTTACGAACTGTCAGAACTCTTATTTTATCTGACCCGATTGCTTCTACAACTCTTCTACAAAGGAATCGCTTTTCTGCCACCCGACACATACAAAACGCACCGATTCGAGAATGCTGCACATCTCTGGAAATCTTCGTGTGCTCACAGCTTCCTTCAGATGAATCCGTTAGAATAGATTATGAGAAGTCACCCAAGAACGCAGACTGCACCGGCCAAATTTCACGACTTTAACTTTAACTTATCTAAGTTAACTACCGGACAGATGGAAGAACTAATATACACACACACGCACATATACACACGCAAACATGACGTCACCATAATGCTCTTTGTAAAGCAAATTAATCAAGGCGTACAAGGGTGAATCTTTCAAAGAAAGTTTGTACGAACGAGTGGATCAGTTGAAACTTAAATCCCCATTTTTGGCGAGCAGCTTTATGAGATCGGCTCGTCCGACCAGCCAACTCGCCAAAGCGCGTATCGTTCATAACCTCGGCGTGGTTTCGCACATTTCGCTTTTATGAAACTGGTGCCAAGCAATGCAAACTGCAATGGCTTTCATAGGTCACTTTATTGAGGACGCTGGTGAAATTTGACTGGGTGTAGAAATCGGAACACGAACACTCCGCTCAGGGTAATTTATTCGAAAAGCTCGTGGTAACAAGAGGCAGTCTTATTTCACAATGATGGCATTCGAAGAGTTAGGCAATGACTGAATTAGGCCAAACAGCAGACTTAAATATTAAGCGCAATGCCGCGATAACGACTGAAGGTCATAAAATGCGTGAGGATTTTTCCGCGTATTTAGAAACCCCTGAATTCAGAAAAAAAATTTGCTACACTTCAGAAAAGATAAATGAAAAGCGAACTAAGGCTAAGCCTATAGGTGCCTTTCTCACTTGTGCGAGAAATGATTCAGTACGATACCATTTCGCCAGCACAAGAAAAACCGGATTTCGACAAAGACTTCATAACTGTGAAAAAACTGAGTGTGAAATTTTGGTTGCGTATAAAGGTCTTACTTCGTTGTACATAAACAGAGCATCTCTTTATTTGGATTTACATTTGAAAAAGGCCTGGTCAACCGTGACCTTTGAACGGCTCGTTTGCAGTCGCATTTTTGAGCTCACAGAAAAAAAAAGAGCACAAGAGAGTAGGGATTAATTTGTCAGTGGATAGTATGTGGAACCGGGTAGATATGGATAAACTGATTGTGACTAGAGAACGGATGGAATTCACAATACGCCTGCACGCACAGTATATGTAATATTGTTTTCGGCTTCGACTTTTTTTGATATGCACTGCCCTCTGGTAAAGTAGATTGGTGTCGGATCGTACGACTGGATTTTTAAGCGAACGTTTTAAGCGAATTATAAGTTCTCTGTTGTAAACGATTTAAAAAATAATCAATGCTTCCGTCGTCGCACTCATTTTTTGAGAGCGCTTTTGCAAAATGAATTTGCGAAAAGACGCGCAGCGATGCTATCTCTGTTCGCATATGCACGTCGAACTGAGCACCTAATAGCTAGAATGGCGTAATCTAGTTTGAACAGTGCACAATGCATAAGCTCTATCTATATTCGTCGCGTTCCATCCATATCAGTATGTCAGCGGGCAGTGAAAAATTTTGCACAAGGCCATGTCGCGAAACACTTGCCAAAACGAGTTCTTGAACAGCTATCTCAATCATGATATGAAAACCTTAATAACCAATGGTTTGTTCGCTATTTGCAGAATCTGGTTGATGCGACCAACGAAGATGCAAAAAACTCATACCCCTTGCCAGGCAATTGGCTCGCACTTTCATTTCTGCCCACCGCATGCGACAGCGATCTCCGTCCGAATCATCTCATGTCGGAAGAAAAGAAGCAGGAGCTCGTGTCAAACCACGACATGAGGCACATCGTAGTTTGATATGCACTTCCACTGATTTCGTAAACATAGTATGCACACATCAAGTTAACGGCTAGCGCGACATGTGCTTTGACCACCAATTCATCAAACAAGTTGGTAACGTAAACGAGACGCAAAATAACATTCACATTTTTAAGCGTCGGAACAATCTGACAGGAAAGTACACACACACACACGCACACACGTGTACACCACAAGCACAAGCACAAACACAAGCACACGCACACGCACACGCACGCGCACACGCACTCGCAAACGCTCACGCGCACGCACGCAGACGCACTTGCGCATACGCACGTGCACATCACACACATTTGCGCAATCGTAGCATCTTCGTAGTGTAATAAGCCCTTGTGGAGATCAACATCTTCCACCTATTTTATCATCTTAAAAGTGCAGTATCGTTATTAGCCACATAGAAATATTTAAGAATGTCAGAAGTTTGGGCAATGCACTGGATGAACGTTTATAATTCAGAAAATACTTTGAGAACAATTCCAAAGGCTGTATGAAAACGCTGTGTTGTCTGGCCATGAGGCCCATATCAACCAAAAAAACCACTCGTTGAAACGATTGCTGTCCGAAAAAGTCGACTCTTTTTGCAAATAACCGTCGGCGAAAGAGAAGAGCGCGTTCTCCGAAAAATCGGAATCTGCATTATGAGGTGGATATATGAACTAAAAAAATCGACAATCCGTCAGACCTCGAATAGCTGGGGGTTCGTTGAGAAATTGGCTTGTTCTCTGCTTAAATCTGTTATCCGTAACGTTCGCTTCATTTTGCTTATACTCATCATAGCCGTAACACTAATTTCTTGCTAGTTTTGCAGTTGTTTTTAGATAGCGGCCAGGATAAATGAGATATGAATTTCCCAAAATAACTTTTAAAATGCGGGATAGGGAATAAGTAAGCGAGTAAGTATTTAAGCGGCCGCCATCAAAAAACAACTGTAAAATTAGCAAGAAATTAGTGTTACGGCTATGATGAGTATAAGCGAAATGAAGCGAACGCTAGGGATAACAGATTTAAGCAGAGAACAAGCAAATTTCTCAACGAACCCCCAGCCATTCGACGACCGTGACATTGCATTCAGTATTTGCTACTGAAATTGTAAGATGAGTATTATTAGGTCATCTACAGCTGTCACATTCATAGTGTGTTAAAACTATCTACTTTGCAGACATCCACCTCTTCAAATGATGATATGAGTTTTTTAATGGCCATTATGTCTCTTACCTTCAGTATTCTGTCAGCGATTACATGGGGGAGGGGTGGGACGTCCGGACACGATACTGCCCTAAGGCAGTTAAAGATTTTCGCTGGATCAGATGTGAAGAACCTCTTGCGCCTCGATCATGCGAGCAAGAACGGATTAAGAAGCACCATTACCTCCTTTGCCCATTCATGCTAGACATAGCGTTTGAATAAGAACCTTAATCGGTCACAATTTTCTGTTCGAAGTATAATTATTTAGGTTGCACTGTTAAGGCATCCAACTGCATTCGAAAAATAACTTCGCTTTTTTTGTATGAAAAGAATACTTCAATCGAAAAGAGAGCCGAGCGCTAAATTAGCTTTAATTGATAAACGGTCACCCTAATGTAACTGCGTATTCTGATCGAACCCGCTTATAGCCTTGTATTCACTTGATGTCACTGGCGAAAACATTTAACCTATTTTCAACAATTACGTCGTTTCGAGCTTAAAAGTTTCCAGTGATTCATTTCCTTGCAGTTTTCCAGCCTGTAGTTATTAACCTTTTCTCTATGGGACGTTTCTGAAAATATATGCACTTCTGATATTAATTCAGTTTTGTGCTATGTTCATTAAAGTACAGAACTTGTGTGCAACGAAAGGACGTTAATTATTAATGTTAGGAAGATAATCACGGTGTTCGCAATGATCTCAGTGAAAAGCATCCGGTTAACAAGAGCTCTATGTATTTTACACTACGACTCGTGACAATATGCTCATCTGACATGTGAAAGGGTTTTGAATCGTTGTCTGTCGAGAACATAGAACTAACTTGTTGACGACTTGACAAAAATGCTACAGCAAATGACAGTTTGTTTGCATTGCTTCATACATAGTTTCCAAAATGCTTTTCTCTACTGTAATGTAATTTTGCGGTATAGAATAGCGAAGAATAGGTCAAGAAGCTACCGAAAAAAGTACATCGCTACGTACTTCAACTCCCTAAATAGTACCATTTTACATTAAACCTTACTCACAATGTTTCCTCAAGCTCTAGCCTACAATAATGACTATGAGATTTTAGGGTACGACTCAGTTTTTTATAAATGTAAAGTAAAAATGGGCCAACTTGTTTTACAGCCACAATAAAAGTAGGAAGCACGAATAACGTGAAATAGTACGAAAATATTATTCTTATTTTATTCGCACATGGATTTTCATTCAGCTACACATACTTCTGTTCTGTTCAACGGTCGCATCAAAAAAAGCATCAACGATAGCAAGCACAACAACGAGAACTCACTAGAGGTATACACGAGTGACAGTTTGTGTCATGAAATATCGAACAATCGAATATTTTCTGCCCCTGATACAGCAGTCTCAAGAAATTTCCTCAAACCGTTTAATTGCAACAGTCGTATGAACTAATTACTTTGCAAACTATATTTTTAGCGTATAGCCACGTCATGCGCATAAAATGGCACTTTTAGTTTGTGTGAAGAAAAAAAACAAGCTGTGGAATTTTTTTGCAAGGCAAACATGAGGAAAGTTCAAGAAGTGCGATTTAAGCAGCATAGCTCATCGAATTTTTAGTCAGCGAACGGGTTCAGCGAAAAAAAAAACGTGCAGTCGACTGCATTAGTTTTATTGACTAGATGCCCTCTCCAATTTCAATTTGTAAGCAGAGTTCTAGCGAGATAAAAAATCGATTCTGCATATGGTTCGTCCATGAACCCTTGCTACGGTGATCGCGATCAATCCTGAAACAATTGCTCCAGCGAAAAAATGTTGAAATACAACTGGAAAATTTCTTTTTAAGAAATGAAAAAAAAAGACGGCTATCGAATGGTTCCATCACCGACCGTGACCTCTGGCAGAGGAAGGTATAACGGGGCAGCCGGGAGTCGGAGCCTGGAGTCGAAGCTGGGTCTCTCGCTTACCGAGCGAGGGCTCTACCCAATGAACTACTGCCCCACTTTCCACTCCTAAAAATAGAAGGCTCTATGCACAACAGTTCTAACCATGTTTCTAATGTATATAGACCTTCACCTTCGTCATATGTCGCATCACACACACTAGGACGCATTGCCGTTACATGTCTGCTTGTGCAAGGATATTGAGAAAGCAGTGGAAAGTGTGGCAACACTTCAGAGAGTAGAGTCCTCGCCCAGTAAGCGAGAGACCAGGGTTCGACTCCCGACTGTTCCGTTATACTTTCCAATCCCAGAGGTCACATTCAGTATCAATAGTGGTGCGAGCAGCACCTAAAAACACAACGCTCCCAACACAAAAATTCTGACCAGGTTCCATCGCTATCAACTTTTGTAATAAACTTTATCGCAATAACCATCCGAAATGTCACTGCGGAGAAACTTTTCGACCCTTCACAGACAGAATCGAGTGGTCTGCAGTTAAGAGATATTACAGCTGCTTGAAAACGATGACAAAAGATTTTCTTGGCATGATCGTAACCGATGATGAGACCTTAAATCATTAGAGGTCAGACTTCGTTCGCGATCCTCAACTGCAGAGATTTTGGCGTGAGTTTGTATGTTTGAAATAGAGGCAAAATCGCGTCGATCGACTACTTAGAAGGAAAGACAGCAACATGTGAATAATGCGCTAACTTGCTTCGAAAACTGTGTGAGAAATCAAGGAAAGAAGAACAGATAAGTTGACCCAAGGAATCTTGCTTCTGCACGACAACATACCCAGCATACATCTCTCAGCTTCGACGACCACAGCTCAAGACTGCGGTTTCGGTGAACTTCACTATCTATTATACATACAGTCAGCATCTGACCCTCAGCAATTATTTCTTTTTTGTAAATTGGAAGCAGTACTTTCGGAGTAACCACTACAAAGTCAAGTCTGCTGAGAAGGTATATTTTAACTGAAGTGATTAATTATTCCTTTCTAATGAATCGAATGCGATAAAGGTATATATCAGAAGATATTTGAAGACAGTATGCTTGGAAGTGCCCCATAAATTGTTTTCTTGTGATTACTGCAAGTAACGATTGAGGAAATTTTTTGAGATGCGTATATAAAGTACTGAAAAGCAGCAAAAAAATGCACTCATATCGCTGATCAATTGTTCCTGACTCATGGCAATGATACTAACTTGTCACGAACAAAAGCCACTCTATTACCAGCGGAAACTTTATCATCAACAAAACAGCGAAATGCGCCATCATTTTGGTGTGGATTACCGTAAGCAAGAAAAAAAAATTCAAAATTCTGCTATCTGCCACATACGTGTTCGAAATTTTTGCAGGGGTTGACAGTGAGAAGGGAAAGGAAGGTATTTTCGTTCTTATTTGTCATCCTCTGCATGCATCATTCCACAGTTATCATATCAATGTTATCATCCTGAACGCCCCTCTCTGCACAAATTATCTCTGAAAATTTTCAACGTGCAACAAACTTTGCAGATGGCAGCTGCAAGTGATTTTTGCACGGCGATAGCGAGCCCATTTGCGTAACGATACAACGACTCTGAGTTGCGGTGTAGCGTATCGACGGAATACTGCGTTGAAATGTGGAATAAATATTGCATGAGAACTTATTCCAAATGAAGCGCAGAGTCCATTTGATTGATTATGCGTCTGTTTAGAAAGACACACATATCCTAATTGCACGGCTCCATCATCGCCCGATTGTTTATTGTTGACAGCCACCTCATCACCATAACTGGAAAACATATCGCCGATTTCAAAGGCGGCTAGTCTTCATTTATATATAACGTTGCTCTCAGCGGCTCCCGTAGACGCCTTTGTTTCGAAGCGTTTTTTCAACTAGGCAGAAATTACTCTGTCGGCGCTAGGTCGGTCACTTTCGACTTAGGTCATTTTCAACACCACTTCGTGAATGTGGTTGAATTCTATAGATATTAAACAAAACGATATGACTGGTTTCAGTTGCTGGACGTGAAGTGAAGGGTTGGCGCAAAGAAAGTTATCAAACCCGAAATGGGTTATGCCGCTGCGTTGTACTGTCGTTAAGCTACCTACCATAACACGATTTAATCGTTCATCACCTATTTTTAATGCCCCAAATGAGACGGAATGCCTTTAAGAAGAACGTTAAAACTGAGGGAAACGGGGACTGCTAAGTCCTTCATTTCGAATGAGCAAAAGTAGCCCCAAAACCACCGCACAGACATCTATTTGGCAGCAGTACAGAACCGAAAAGAATTTGACGATGCCATCCTAGAACAAAAAAAAATTCTCTTTTAGGTATCTCTGACCTGTTTACTAGTTGTGTCATTTTTGACCCGAAACAACTTTGAATCCACTTCCTGAAGAATCT
Source organism: Toxocara canis (assembly GCA_000803305.1). Lineage (NCBI taxonomy): Eukaryota > Metazoa > Nematoda > Chromadorea > Rhabditida > Toxocaridae > Toxocara > Toxocara canis. Next base: position 224,415 of record JPKZ01001412.1, on the reverse strand, counting down.
CAGTTCCTACTTCCTCAGCTCCACTAAAATCACTCCTGCCTCCCCTATTCACCTTTCTTGGACTTCATGGACGCTTATACAGCATCAAGTTCTCGTTTTTTTTTTTCAAATTTCGCTTTATTAAAATGGAACGCAAATGGAAGTCAACAAAAATAGAAGCCATGCTCTCCCATTGTATGAAGCCCAAAAACCTAAGACCCAAAAAATAGAAGCACGCTAGTTCCCTCTGTCGTGGCGTCCACCAAGAAAAGACAGCTTAGAAGCACGCTAGTTCCCTCTGTCGTGGCGTCCACCAAGAAAAGACAGCTTATCTCTTTGGCACTTTTCGAGAAATAGATCAGCCCACCTGCTAACTGAAGTGGCTTGGAACACATCCCACTACTGAGACCTCTCGAAGTAAAGTCGACGAACTCTATCTCAGACGGCAGTTACCATTACATTTCATTTGCAAAACCCTACCGAACCTGTCAAATTCATACTGTTAGGAAGCTACGAAGGTAAGACGAGAGATGAGAAATCGGCACCTTGGCCTCCGCTCTACGAATAACGGACACGATGAAACAAACGCTGCTCCAGGCACCGCCAGAAGTGTTTGCCTGATGCAGCTAAATGTGCTTATTTTCAAAACGCTGGCACACGCAAGACTGCTGAATTTTTAGCTGCACTAGGCAACGTCAGCTGCATGCAAGGACCGCTGTGGTCAACGGAGGTGGTCAACGGAGCGGTGTCCCTTAGTAGTCACTGTAACACACTGATAAGGGTGGTGAGGTATACATGCTACGCTATATGTGCTAGTCATGGTTCTTTTTTACATAAAACAGGTGATGCTTGAAACATGCAAAAGTTGAGTTTAAGAGCATGCCGCAACTACCGAATATTACCTGTTGTTGAATTTCTAATTCAATTAAACGTAAATAACGTTTGTCGATGCAATTAGCTAAATGGAAACCGCAGCAGTTATAAACTCGCGCGTTGATGTCATGCCATTCTTCGAACATTTGCGCACTTTTTGCCAACTCAGTAAGCGAGCACTAGACTTTCTAAATAACAGCTGCATATTCTCACTAAACACTCCATGTCGCTGCATGCTCGATTATAGGTTGTTTGATCATCTAATCATATATTGAGGATGGCTGTCATGGATACTATTCAAGATAACTGCCGTAACTAAACAATCAAGGATAACTGTGTCATGCATTCTGTGAGCGCATAACTTCTATCAAGCGTACCATATCAACATTATTGTTGAGGTAGCGTTAGAGTAGCAAGGTCAGTGATGGTGAAGTGTTTAGCTTTAAAAACGTCCTTCACAAAACGTTTCGGTGAACCGACTAAGCTCATTTAAATGAATTGAAGCGATTTCGAATCTCGGTGTTAATTATTCAAATTTTATATTTCAGGATTTCGCTACTAACGTGCGGCGCAACTACTGGTCTAGGTTCACCGGAATAATGGTCACATCGTCTTGAGTGTGAATTTGCTCTCTACTCGCCATCCATATTCACAGAAAGTGTGTTTCGCCTTCGAAACAAAAGTCTTTTAATACACAGAAAAATACATATAATTGCTAGGAGCGTTGCATAGTATGCCCTTGACCTTTGTCATTGCATGCGCCATTCATCGTTGAGAGCAGTAAAATTTTTATCGCTTTCTCATGAATAGGCATCAGTTAAGTCTACTTGAACAAGTGCATTTTGTTTACTTTATTTATAATCAAAGCATCTTATTTATTTCTGTTACTGAATAGCACGTGTTGTGGAGATGCAATCCTGTTTGAAAGGGTTAGCGTTGTGTACGCACGTGTCACGTTGAGACTAATCAGTTGAGACTAATCTTTACGAGACTAATCTCGTAAAGACTAATCAGTCAATTTCAAAAACATCACAACACTTTATCACTTTTTTTTAAAGAATTGCTGTAAAAGGCGGAGACAAAAATTCAGGAAGTATACCTAAAAATTGCGAATGAATGCTCAAATAAATAGCTGAAGCCTTGTTGCATTCAAAATAACTCACTTGCGTATAAAATATTACATCCGTTATTCCATATGGATTTTCTTATGACGGGCGCATGTCCTCATTTCGCGAGACTCTAAAACAAACAGCGAATACATTTTTGGCAAAATTGCAGGAAATTTTCATACTTCTACTTCACAAGTGTTGTTCCTTCGTTCAATCGCTACAAATGATAAAGAACGCGCAGTCAAAAGAATCCATCTATAGGCGTCACAATAAACGGCTGCCTAAGTCGTAAATGAAACTTGTGAAGTATCAGGAAAGAAGTAATAAATGTTTGTCACCTCTTAACTGGAACGAATTTTCGGAACTGTTTTCAAATATACTACATCATTTACTGATTTTATGGCCTTGAATTCTGTGAGTTTTTTTCTCGGTTTCTACAATCAAAACAAGCTACGAGAAGTGATAGCCTGGAGCTACACATTATAGGAAGTAATTCATTTGCAATAAAGACGGTTTGCTGAAAGGGTTTAACAGTAGTTTTGAAACGGCCTGCATGCACGATTTAATAACCGCGCCTCTTGCGATAAATTTAGAAAATCTGTGGTTTTCGGTTCCACTTTGCAGTTTGGAGGTTTGCCGAAACGCGTTTTAAAAACACCAGTAAGAGATCTGAACACTTGTAGATGCTTATTCAGATGGTGGGGAGGGCGAATTTCGGAGCCCTGGATTAAACGAGCAAATTATGATTAGTTAAAACGTTTCTGGAAAGCAAACATAAAATGATCAGCTCGACAACGAACAGATCTTTACCTACTACGAATTGCGCATGATCCTTAGGGGACTGCCTATTTTGTTGCCATCCATGTGTCCGTTTTTGCCAGCTAATTAAGATTGCGTTATCATCGGTGAAGCCGGCGCTCAATTCCCGGTTGAGGGTGGTTTCCTTGGAAACTGAGCAAGTCTGACTGAAGTCCGTGCGCAGGAAAAGTATGTTTAAAAAATTTTTCCAAATTCTGTAACAAGACCGTATACAATTGTTATGGTTTGCTCTGAAAAGCGCAAGTAAGTTTTGATTTTTTTACACCTGCGATGTTTTGTTATCGAATTATGGCCACTTGAATTTTTCATCGCCCCTCCCTCTCAACAGTCACTCCCGGTTACGAGCCTGATCAGCTGCTCTCAGAGTTCGGTGTTATTTAAACAGTTTTCATTATCTGCTATCATTTCACGTAACCAGTTGGTTTGATCAGCAGAACAGTTAAAGATCACATCGTAGTTGATCTTTCGCTTGTTTAAGAGAAAATTTATGTTTCAAGTCTATGTTTTCCAGGATTTCATCCTCGTTTTGTTTGTTCATGAGGATCACTTGCATATATTTGAAAGAACAGATTAGTTCACATATGAGTCAGCTTTGCCGCTCGGAGGACGTCAACACACTTCAGAGATCCGACAGTTTTGGCTTCGTTTATCCCGTCGAACAGTTAAATGAATTATTGACGAAGAGAAAGGAGGTATCGACTCACTTCTCCAAGTGAAGCGAATATGTGAGAAGTGATAGAGTGAAAAAAAAAAACAATAATCTGAGAACGATTAAATGACAAATGAAATTTCGCCATTTTGAAAGTTATTGAAAAGTGTCGCCCAGTGATGGGATGTGTATCGCTATATTGCAATGCAGCGGATTTGCCTCGCTTAAATGTCACTTTCAATCAACTCTCATTACCTTCTTTACTTATTCATCTATTCAGCCTAGCCACTTGTATCTTTTATTATGAAACCTGCAGCTATCTTTAATTGCCATTCGGTGCCATTCCGCGCTCTTTCCTATAACTCCGTGTCACCTCCGCAAGATTTCATTTTAAAAGCAGTTAATTTGTTGGAATAAATTTAATTTTAAGTGTTCATGCTGAGATATGTAACAGCAGCAAGTCGTGCAATGCAATCGCCAGTGAAAATACCATTAAGCGGTAACAAGTAGTACACAGTTGCATGGAACAGCGTATTGGGAAAGCTGAATCAAGTTATGGTGTTGAAATCAACTACTCGCTGCACGTTCACAAATGTTTTGCAGTAACCTTTCGAAAAGATAGATGCGCTGAAACAGTTCAGTTTTTTGATAACGCTACTTGGAGACCAGTAAAATAAAAAGTGTTAGGTGTGGTGCTCTTAGGCGTTGTCATATATATTGTGTTAGCTGAAATATACGATCAACTTTTACGAGAATCACAATATTAGCTACTAAGATTTCATGTCCCACTGTTGCAGTTGTTCAATCCAGTAATCCAATAAAATTCCCTTTTCAAATGAAACAGAATAATTACTGCTGCGATGAATCGCGCATTGTATAAATTAAAATAACATCAAACAGAAGAAATAAAAAGAGTCAAACTAGAAATCCGTCGATGCCTAAGAACTGTAAGCGTTTCGCGATTGATATGGTTCTCAATGACCGCTATAAAAGCATACGAGAATGCTGCTAGCTCTTCTTTTAGACCGTCTAATAGGGATAAATCGGCAGCTTTTCGGCGAAGAGCAAATGCGATGAAGCAATGAGCATTGAAGGATCATGTATGTTCAGTGTGGAAAGAAAAGCTGTTTCGTTTTAATTCAGATCAAGTTTGTTTCGTTGAACACAAGTAAAACGAGTTCTGGTAGCGTTTAATGTATTCTTTAGAAAGCTATGAAAATGTTTCGACTAGGCGCCATTTGAACTGGAACTAATTACCGAAAAGCGATCTCAACGGCACACCTGAATTATTTTTCCTGCTTCCTTAAACCCAGGCAGAACTTCCTTCATTTTGAAACACATACTCATCCTTGCCAACGAACAGTTCTTAGGAGACTACATAATGTCATAGGATGGGCGAAAAGTTCCAGTCGCGGTGTTATGTCGAAGCACACGATGAACACTTGCAATTATAAGCCAAGACTCAGGCGATCTTAACGGTTTCTAAAAACGAGGCCGAAGCGAAATGTGCAACGAATTCCAAAAATTTGAGGCTGCCTGTTGCAATATTTTTTGACCGCCACAACCTAGGCTCATGCTATGCATGAGCATTTCTTTTCTGGCTTTCTAAGAGAACTGTTTGGGCCCGACAATAACATAAACAATTCTCCTTCGTTTTCCGTCCGGCCGAAAGTATTGAAGCATGGTGTAGCAGAACTCTTGCCTGCTCCACTCTATATCCCATTCCATATACGTCCGCACATCAGAAGGCTGCACAACATATTCCACTGCTTTTAAGTGTAAGTTCGTGAAGCTTTTATTTACCCGACAATCGCCTGTCAAAGCAGTCAAGTTTAAAGCAGAGTTTATTATTGAAAATGAGTCTGAAGCGAGCAGAGGCTTCTGATTGCTGCTAAACGCATATCTGCGGATTCATGTTTTTCGTTATTTATTCGAAGCTCATCTCCAGGACAACATTTCTCTTTAGTAGATTTATCGTAATTTACTAATCTATGATTTCAATGTATATGTATACAATTGCGCATGCTGCAACGTGAGTTGGCGCTTCTGTCAGGAACTACGCATTGATGGGTCGTGTTCTTTATCTTACATATACAAGTGGTTCCAATCAAGCTAGTCCTTCCTGTCACCCCTCACCATTCCATACCCATAATTTTCGAAAAACATAGCGAGTCACGAATTTCAAGACCAGTTATGTGAGGACATTACTTTGAAGGGGTTTCTCAAAAGTTTTCTAAAATTCGTCGCAAAATTTCTGGAATTTCCAATTTCTTTTAGTGTTTGCGATGCTATCAGCTGCAAGCCATTCGTTGAAGATTCTGAAACACGCAGATGATCGCTTTCGCTCTTCGTTCAAATGGAGAGAGGACAGGGAAGAGGAAGAGGATATCTTATGTGTGCTTCCGGTAGGATACTGGAGAACAAATGGGATTTCAAATAGATATGGAAATCAAAAAACGAAACAGAAAATATATGAAATTCGTGTAGACGGAGCGAAAATAAATAGTTGTGACACGTGGAAAGAAAATGCAGTAGCAAAATACGATCTCATCGTTGAAAAATTTTTCTTTGGACTTGTCTTTTTCCTTTTTCTCTTCCTATCTCCTCGACTTTTGCATAACGCGTTATCATAGGGTAGTTTCTTGAAATAAATCTGATAGATATATGCCTGCTTACATAACTTACTACTTTCGAGTTGTTTGCTAATCTCAAAGTAGCATTTTGTTGTTTAGCTGTTGCTTATTCTTGTATATCCTGATGAACTCTATTCATATACGAAAAATCTAAACAGACTGCTTGAGGAGAAATGAGTTGACCTTTCCTCTTGCTCTTCTTCATCGGGTTTTTTTTTCTTTTGGCAATATTGCCTCTCCGTTACGCTCCTTCAATTCAAAGAGTTTTTGTTCACTCTAATTCAAATGGTGTGCAAACCCTTCGTAGCTGGAATGGCAAACTGGCTTTGCTATGCAAACAAGATCATTTCAACGTTAGGGCTACACATTCAAAGAAGATATCATTTACGGTTGCCGGAGTATATGTCTCTTCCCCATTGTAGTCTTTCCGCATCTCCCAAAAGGGTCATTTGTTTCCTAATGTGCGTATGTTGTGGTAAGCACTTCTGGCTTATTCACCTTCTCGAGGTGTTTTACCACACTGAATCGCAAAAAGCAAACTATCGAAAGCGGATCAAACGAAGAAGAACTGAAAAGCTGTCAGATAAAAGGCTGATTCGTTCCTCTGAACTTCAAAATAGAGTTTCTGGTAGAGTATAGCTCCGTCTGATGCGGGCTATGTGCACAGAGTTGCAGGCCAAAACGGCTTTTTATAGCTTCTTTTGTTGCAGGTGTCGCACCGTGTAAATTTAGACGAAGGACACGTCTTCCCAGTACCGTTGTCTAATTTTTTTTTGCAGGCGAAAGCAGTCAAACAAGCTTTCAGTAGACGCTGTACGGAATGGCTCTCAAATTTGCGGTGAATAACGCAATGAGCTAAAAACAGCACATGGACTGAACTGATATACCGTTTCATTTCCGGTAAACATGTCTTAAAGATCGCATAAATTTTGATTCAATTTCGAGGTAACAGAGTAATCAGAATAACACTCCGCAAACTGATGAATGAACTTGACTGGCAAAAGAGTAAATGTTAGAAATTTCACTTGAACAAGAGCATGCGCTAGTTATCACAAAGAATGAAATTTGCTTGGGGTAATCTGGAATAACTAGAGTGTGGGTGGACAACAGTTTGGATCAAGTGACACAAACAAACGTGATCGGCTGCTGTTTCGACTACAAGCTGCCTCGAAAGCCAACTTCTCGTTATTGCCATCAATATTATTATTTTTATGTATTCGACTAATGGAAATTTTGAATTTTGTTTTCAGGGTTGCATTTAGTCGTCTTCAGTTCAGCGTCCTATCAAACTATCAATTGGCTATGCAATATATGACAACGCTCATTGATAAAGAAAAGCAGCTTCAGGTCTTCCACAAAACACATGCCCTAATTCACGTATGCTGCGTTGAAACTTCTCCTGAAATGCTTTCTGAAAAAAAAAATGCGCTATGTGACAGCGACAAAGCATGTATAATCGTAATTGTCCACAATCATTTTCATATTTTAGGCGGAAACAGCAACTTCCAATGAAAAATTCTCAATAACACTAGAAATAAGAAAAAAACAAACAGGTTTTTGAATGCACGCATCAAACCGTTATGTCGATCGAATTGGTTCCATAAAATTCGTCGACCCTTCCATGGTTTTTCAGTATTTTTACATAATTTTTCGTGGTTTTCCACAAAAATATCCACAGGTCCTTGTCTAGAAAGGATTTTGATGGAAAACAGCAGTGATGGCTAGCGACAAAATTTTGTTATTTTTTCTCATGCCAGCCTAGTATCGTTGGATTGTGCGTCGCTTTTTGAAAATTTCGAAATCACAGCGGGATGTACATACATATTGCGTCGAAAAAAAAAAGATTTAAAAAAAAACTGAAGTCTGTATCACACATCAGAAGAAGGGAAAGCAAAATCAAGGTAAAATACAAATACATAAATAAAAACTAAATAAGATAGGAACACTGACTGCTGATGGATTTTATATGCCGCCGAAACTATTCTTTAGCTGGCTTTTAAGTATTTATGCATGACACTCGAAACAGTCTCAAGCTACGATTACATTCATTAATGAAAAAAGAAGTTAGGGCATGATCTGTGAGGTCATTCCAAACTCATACAACTGTAATTGTGGAAAAGTTCTTGCTTTCGTTGTACTTGAAAAATCGGAGCCAAGTTTTTAAAGCGTCCAGCCGTATCGTCGCATTCAAAGAAAATGTGAGAAAAAACTGAAAAAATCTATCCAGAAATTCAAGCAAAAATCACTTTCAAGTGATTAGAAATCGAAATGTTCTAACCTCGGCTCATAAAAGTGAATTATTTTTTTCCCCGAAGTACCAATCTTCCAGCCAAGACACGCTGAACTGACTCAATCATCTTAACGATGTGTGTGCTGTTGATAAGCGACGCGTAATCAAGATATGGAAGAACTACGGTCCCGTACATTTTGATGGGGAACGTTACCTTCCGAATTGAGATTTAGAGTGCTGTTCACTTTTCTAATGACCGGAACGCACCCTGAGTTAAAAGAAAATCAAATCTGATGATAACTCGCGGATCCGTGGTCTCAGCAGATCGCTTAAATAGCTAGTTTCAAATACGAAAGGCGCGAAGTTTGCACCCTTTTTTATACCACTCATCATTTAGAGCAGCTGGGAGAACGGGATTGCGAACAAGCAGAATAATTTTCTGAATCATTAACGCCACCCTTCAGAACTCTGACCTCTAAGATTCAAAAAATGCGAACAAAGCGAACCAACGATAGAGATGGTCCAGAAAACTAGCTTCGAGTCAATTCTGCCATTTCCTGAAATTTTCACATTCACATAGCGCTCACACAAAAAAACAATCAAATCCTTTTCGAAATCCTCCGATTCTTCTTAATTTTCGAGACTTTACGGTGTTCTTAAATCGCGACATTCCGCGAGCTTGGATGAGCTCATCTCAACTCTATCTAACTCCAACTAAGTACGTGAACCTATCGCGATCCTCCATAGACAAATACCCGCAAGTGGTTCGCGAAGTCCGTTGCGGGTCTCCTATGATCTGCGGGAGGTCTGTTGTATATAAGTTAGATATTGAGAACGAGTTAATTGGAGAACAGTTTGATCATCATTGCTTATAGTGATGATGAAAAGTGTCGTATATATAGGCGGGATTCGAAAGCGCTACTTCTAACCTTCCGGTCAATTGTTTGGATCGATTCTAAAGTTGTGACAAATGGTGATGTTGTGAGCTCAACGAAGAAGGCTTTGAGAATCCTCTGTGTAGCTGTACCCCAGAAGGATTTCTGATGCACTTCGGATGGCTAGAATGGGAAATGAAGTATTACACACTGTTTGGGAATCACAGAAAGTTATAAAGTAAGACAATGAGAGAAAAGTATGGATCCTTTCGCGTGAAGGAAACATTGCTTTCAGAGTTTTCTAGCCTCTTCGAGCTCCTCACATCACTACTCAGTTTTCGTTACAGTGAACTGAAAGAGAAGTTGCTTGGCGAGCGCTTCTTTCGTTTTGTCATCATTACATAATCATTTCACCGTTTATGCTAGCGAATGATAGCTGCTCTTCTTTTGTAATTTCGGATTGACGTTATCGAATTGCCGTTTTTAATTAGAAAAAAAAGAATGCAATTCAAGGGCCACCTGCTGCTAGAAGACGGTATAATGTTGGTGCTACGAACGTTACCTGTGCTCTTGGTGACGTGCGTCTTGTGTGGAGCTTTCGTACTGCAGGAGTTGCCCCTCGATCGTCGATCGTTTGCCGATCTCAACGATCGCTTCGCGAGGATCGCGAAAAGCGATTTTCACCCGTCTCTTTTTTACTCACCTAAGGTAAAAGCATTTGTTTGTTATGCCATCCATATTCGATGATGACCAACCGTACTTTCGAATTACTTTTAAAGTTATTACGCTCATCGCTGTCTCGTCACAATCGAAAAGCAACGTTTTCGGTTGAACGTTTGACCCGTTTTTACAAGTCGCCTTTATTTATTTATAGAATATGTGACCTATTTATGCAATAACAAAAACTATCGGAAAAGCACTTCTAGCATTCATTCACAAGTACGCCTGTTGACGCACCACCCTCCGAAGCATATCGCTCGACTTAGGTATTTCGCGTTCGTGATATATTATTTTCAGCCATAAACTGTGCGTTAAGATATTTCAAAGTCAACGTTTTGCACAAAGTAGAGAGGAATCGTCGCGTACCGAAAATTTTCTTTATTTAGTTTGATTTCATGTGCAAATCCATTGCCCATTTTAACTTCATTACGCATTCAAAGACGCAATGAGAGACCTAAACTAAAAACACAGTTATTTGAATCCATCAACTTTAGGCATTTTTGAAGGGTTCTAAAACAGGACGGGGATTTTTGCTTACCGGAAAGATGGTGAAGAAGGCGGAGGTGCGGTTCCCTTAATACCAAATGCGCAAGTCTTTTTGGGCGTATTGACTCAACATTTGCTGACACATTAACGCCCTATCAGCTGAAGTTAATATCTTCTAGCATGTCTTCATATATCGCTGCTATTTATTGCTGCCTTTAATGCTCTCAAATGGCAATACCTAACTTCCTTTATGGAACAAAAATTTCCGCTCAATAGCCAAAATAATGGGGCAGTGTACCAGCCGGGCCTTCCACTTTCGAGAAGTATATTTTTGAAATTAAACGTCCTCGCCTGCCTTGCACGCTTTCCGCTTCCTTCATTTAATATCGTCTAACAAAGTCAATGAAACCTAACTGAATAAATACGCCTCACACGAATGACTGTATTGTGTGAAGTTTTATAAGAACTATTTATTAAAAAAGTCGCGGAATATGCCACATTGAAACGACTGCAAGCGCCTACGAATAGGAGGAGCCAGCGCATAATGAATCAAACTTTCAAAATACAGCTTAACTGATCAAGTCTGTCGGAGAAACAAAACGAAGCTGACTCATTGCAACGACAACCTTGATGAAATATGATCAGCTAATGCACGATCCGAACGAATAAACCGGATTTCGTGGAGTAGGCTACGGTATACAATGCAAATGCAAAACTTCCCTATTTGCATTTCAGTGAATTCAAAGCCCTCAGCTAATAGTTAGGAATTCAGTAGAAGCTAATTGATAAAATGAAGGAAGATGAGCAATCTTTCAGAAAAGTCGTCATCGCAACCAACGATGGCTAGTTAGAAAAATTGCCTTTGGTTTGCAGAAAAATTTCGTTTATTTCACCTATAGAGAATACGTAACAAAAAATTTTAAACAAGAGCTTCATTTATAAGAAAGCAAAAATGTGTACAACTGCACTAATATCGCAATTTAAAATGTTATATGATGCAACACTGTCGCTTGAAAACGTGGCGGAGTCCGTAGATCAGAGTTGAAGGAATGAGCGAAACTCCTTTAAGCAGAAGAGATCAAATATGCAGAACGGACTAGGAGACGAAGCAGCCAACTATGCTGCAGACTAAGGTACTCCGACCTTCTTGCTTCCATGGTACTCCCTTCAAATGCTTGGTCCAAATCGTTATCGCCTCACTAGCCAATTTTTTGAAAAAAACTCCTCATTACTTTCATGAGCTTTGCAAAATTTTGCAACTTGCATGGCGTGTCATAGCGACGTCATCGCTGTATGTAAATATCCGTCGTTTCGTCCTACAATGCAGTGACCGTTTAAGCTAGAGCCTGCGCATATTCTATGGCTATAAATCGCACTCTTAGTTCATATCATGTAACTTTTGGTGTATCTTAACTTATTGAAAACACAGGATCGATTCCTTAGAACAAATTTCTTCATAGTTCAAATACTGTTTATATACCAGCTATATCTCAGGTTCTCCTATCGCTCACTGCTTTACTTTCACATGTCTCGCCGAGGTCATAACCAGTTGGTTTTAAAAAAGCAGTCTATCAGGGTTTTCAGCTCTCTAGTCCAAGCTTCATGTGGACTTGAGGACAGGGACTTTTCTATACTATTTTTGACTAGCCAATCTCCTGTCTTATGCTTCCAAGCAGTAGTCCTGCCAAACCCATGAACTGCTGGTTTTAAGCCAGTGGTCTATTGGAAATTTTAGAACTTTTGCTCTTTCTTTCGAGATGCTTATTGTATGGACAACATGCTTTTTCAAATAACCTCTTAATAATTACTCTCCGATCAGTTAAAAAAAATAATCTTATTCGTTATTTGTTAGTGTTAGAGATGCAAACCATCAGCATCTTATACTGCACATCTCATGCCAGTTCACTGTTTTCGATAATGCACCTTACTGATTAAGTACTCTCTCACTCGTCCAGCAATAAAGGTACCAACCTTGTTACCAATGGTTTAGAGGTGGGCTGTTAGACCATTTCACTCTTTCTTCTGGGCTACGTCTCGTTCCACAGCCTGCTTTTGCAGAGTACCTCTTGCTAATTAGTAATTATCTCAAGGGTTAAACAGACTTACCTCATAATATTACTGTTCGAGAGGTACCTCCTATTACTTTTCATTCGTTTTAAGCCACTTTTCAACTGCATACTTTTCATGCTTTAATAAACTAAACGTCGCCTTGCAACGAAATAACCAAAGCACAGAATCGAGAGAGTGTGACCGGTTACCGATATCACAGCAACATCACTTCGCAGTAACAATGCACGTCGTGGCCACTTTAAAACGCTACATGCTCGTCAAATATTTGAAGTGCCCGGCTCCATATGTCAGCTAAGGTACAAAATAATATCTCATCCCTCCCTTTCATAACATATATCTGTACTCTTGTTTATCTCCGATCAGCCTCATCAATTCGTAAGTCGTAAGCGTCAATCTAGTGGCATAGGAACAGGTATATTTGATGCGACGTTGCAACTCTCGTAAAAGTTCGATAGCCGTTCGTTTTTCACAAGCATTTGTGAGTCTGAAACTCATATCGCACGTGCCATATCAGGGCAAACAATATCACTTAACTGCTGCAGTTTCAAAGAAGCGGAGTGGTGAAAACCACAGAAATTGTAGTGGAGGTCAAATTTTTTGGCGCATGTTTACACACATTTAACGCAAATACTCCACTATACTTAAAAACTGCGATCGCAATCATGTACGCCTCTAAACTCGAGTAGGAGATGATTTCGTTTTGAGCGGATGGTCTTCTTATGTTGCTAAATTGTCTCGCAAATATGAAATTAAGAAAAAGCTACTTGTCCAAAAGTCGTCAATGTGTCGTAGATTAGAACAAATATTTGAGAAGCTCAAAAGCCGAACGCATTACACTTCAGCCTCTAAACAACAGGCCATATCGTACTGTCGTTTGCCCAAATTCCCAATATTAATCGTTATTTACCTCATTCACACATGGGAAATCTCTTCATCACTAACGGAACGTACGTTGCTTCAGCGAATTGTGGTACTGTGATGTTCAATGGCGCCGCAGAGTTCATTTACGAAGTTATTTAAAGGAAAGATCACCGGAACATATTTTGAATTACTGTTCGTAAACAGACAGGCACAGCCTTAGTGAAGCAGAAATTAAGCGACAATTTTATGGATGTTTAAACAAATGCTTAGTTTCGTACGAAGTGATATATAGAGGAAAGTGGAACTGTTGCATTCACTAATTAGCGCAATGGACAAACTGTTTAAAAATTTTACTGCTTTGCATGAGTCATGAATGCAGGAACTGATATGAGCAAACTTTGCAACGGTCATAAATATGAAAAAGATTGGAAAAAAGGGCTCATGAATGAGATGATCTATGTAAAGCACTGGTATGCTGGACGTATCTGCCGTAACCGGACTGGGCAATAAAACCACGGTCGCCTCTGTTCGACTTTTGTAGTCAACATTTTATGACTGTTGGTACGTTCTCTTATTCTTACTCTTACCGCTCGAGCCTTCAGTGCAATGTCTCGATGTTACTGAGGCAATCGAACGCCGAGCACATCCATCCCTTTGGCTATTTTAGCTTATTGTTAACTACCCGACAACAGTTGGGCTGTCAGTGGTATGGCGGAAAGCAGCCGGGAATCGAACCCAGGTCTCCCAGCATGCGAAGCCGGGGCTCTACCACGGAGCTACTGCCCTCCTGCTAGAACATATACGCTCATAAACCAATTTATATTGTGCTTGAGAGTACGCGCATCGAAAATCCTTAGGTTCCCCATCAACTGGCACGAGCTGTCTTAGAGAACTCACACGTTGTCAGGATTTTGTTCTTTTTTTCATTGTCTTTGATCTTTTACGATATTTTTATTATCGCTTTCTTTTCAAGACGAAATTCGATCGTATTTAATGCTTCAAATCTTTCCTTTCACTGAACGTTGATTTGTTTATTTCACCATCGCAGTGTCAGAACCATCTGAGTTACACTGTTTCATGGTGAATGGGCTCCATAGCGAATGGGCTCCTTATACTTATACTGCCTCATATTTCTTTGTGCCTATACTGCTCTTATACTTGTATCATACATAACTGCCCTTGTACTATTCCACATTTCTTTGTGAATTCTTTCGCTAGCATTGTTAAATTTTTCGAACTTTTTTCTTATCGCTGTTTGGGTGAACTTTTATTTTTTAATACTTGTGTGTTTCGTTCAGCGCGCTCTTTAGGCTGTAGTATTTGTAATTTGAAACTCGTTCAAAATTGTAAAATTCCACGTGAACATTCGAGTCGTTTTATTTCCACATAACACAAACAAATTCACCGGATTAGCGCTCACAGAATCCAATAGTGAGAAAAACTTCATTGTTTCTTTATTTCGACCGGTTTAGTGCCTGAAAAGAGCTAATTGAAATTTGTTTAATGGAACAATCACCTTTATGCAACATATTTTCATATCGCTTGCCTAAGTTCCAAATCGACTGCTTGTGCAATACGTAAGCGCACATTCTGCCTAGCCCGTTGATCACACCAGCAACTGTCGATCCGACTATGCGTAGAGACGCCGTCCTCTAATGTTACTTGCGCATTGGACAGCATGACTGGAAAAGGCTAGCAGTTGTTACTGTAATGCCAAAGCAAGTAATGTGGAGCAGCTTCCGGTGGACTGCGGTTGCCTGGGAGAGGAGAGAGGGCAAATATTAGTGCAAACTGTTTATGCAAATCATTGCAGGATGTGAAAAAAAGTTTGGTGAATTACCACTTTCTAATGTTCTCCACAAAAAATTGCTCTCTCAAGCCTTTAACCATTGTTTCATGGTATCGTCAAACAGGACAAGTATTCAGTAACAGACGGCGCATGAACAACGCAAGGAAGTTTTTCTTCCCTGTTATCCCCCTCTCCACATTTCGCTCCCCCTGTCACCCCTAATGCCAGCTGAAGCCGAAATAAACACGGGAACTTCTTTTAGTTTTTTCGTTTTCTTTTCCAAATTTCTGAAAAACTAGCATAGCTTAAATTGCAGAAGATATCCACACGCCCACTCATTTTCCAACTCCCGTCTGTCTCATTGTGTTGCGACACTTCTCGGTTTCTCTCGTTATTCTTTTGATGAGCACAAAACTCGTTTTCCGTTACATTCACTGTTGTGGACATTCTGATCGTGCACCGTGCTTGGCAGCTCCCTGGTTTCACGGAATAAGGTCGTCTTTCTTCTACCTCGTTTTCGACACTCAGATGTGTTCGACGGCAGGTTGCAACAGTTTAACGGTAGGATTTCGCAGGATTCCAAACCGGTGACGACTGTTTCAGAAACGCAGGCGCATACGCAGCTCAGGAATACCGTAACAGTTTTTATATACTGGTGATGTTTTTCAAAAATTGGTGAGACAGGGAAAAGGGAGGGGGAGGATATTAAGTACAAAGGCTGCATTAAAATCGGTTGTCGAAATTGCGCCGTTTTCTTAAGTTCTCATATTTGCGATGCAGCACTAGTAAGCAGAAAATGGATCATTTAAATACTCGCGTTTTACAGCAACTGTTTGCAGACGAGTCTATACAAGCGGATATATCGCGACACTGACTAAAGCATCGAACTGTTACGAGGCCCGGCTTATTCGATCGCCGTATAACCATCGTGTGCATGTCCACCTCTGTGTTTACAAAACGGCAAGTTACGACCCAACAAAGCACGATACACAACGCGATATAAAAGCGTCTGTATAAGAATCATCATAAAAACGTTGTTGTTCATATGTTGAATTACGAATTAAATCAACCGAGTGAGCGACTTACTAATTCATAAAAAAACGGCTTTACAATGTGAAAGCGTTCATGAATCACCATTTCTTCATATCAGCTACTTTCAATTAAGAAACTTCTAACGTCAAACTTTTTAGACGTAAATCAGGCAAGTCGATGATATAATGACATTCAAAACGTTAGTTTATTGAGCGCTCAACCATCTCGTGAAATGAAAGCTATTTTCGACAAAGTTTGACGTTTGAAGTCCCTCAGATTCATCTAAAAGGGGTTGCTACCTATAGTTACCATCTCTTAGCAGCTCATTACAAAAGTTCTGACTGACAATCTTTTTCGAGCCGCAAATATGGCCCGACCAAAGATCATGAAAACTGATGCCTTTTTTAAGTGGTTAGACCATAAAAAATACGTATGCATGCTTTGATGCTGGTTCTTAGAATGTCTGCCAACACCTAACAATACCCGCTATTCCCACGAATGGAATTGCCGAAGGACATGATATTCTCGGCTGTAGTATGCATTCCCACTATTTGTTCATTACGTCATTAAATTAACCATTTGACATGTCCGGTTGTGCAAAGCTCGCCGATATACGCCTTCTACATCCCGGACATCAGAATAACCGGCTTTAGGAACCTTCAGCAAATACTCCTTATGCCTCGAAGAAGATCCCTTCTCCGCGTGCTCCGCGATCCGACCAGTGGTTGTCGCTCAGCATAAACAATCCCAGCCGCCATTAAGTGGCCGTCAGTAAATTTATTTCGAAATAATTAAGAAGCAGAGGATAATATGGGCCGGCAGGACAAGAGCTGGTGGCATTGGTGCGAGGTGTCGAGCAACCCGCCAGGTTCATACCATTTCGCAAAGCTGGCTGTGGCCGTTTTTCTGTTCGAACTACATGCCGCAGAAATACATGCGTGCACAAGCGCAGATGAACATGCAACTTCAAGAACCTCATTAAAAGGAATTTCCACCTGCTAATGCACTAACCTGTTCGGCTAAAAGCATTTATGGGATTGTCTTCTTATTCTTATTTACAAAACCGGTCGGGCTCACGGCCACTCCACATTTACGATCTGGCTACCCCGTACTGCCAGGTGAGAGTGCGACTTAAATTGCGACATTCTCGAACTGACGACATTAAACGCAAAAGTACACGCGCGTCAGCCCTCTATCGCTCATTCTCGCTTAATCACACTAATAGAAGCGCTCCGAGAATGCAAGCTCCTTTCGCCCACACCTCTCGGTCAACGAAGGGATCCACGTCCACCGCAGGGCTTTCATTTGACCGAGCTTTGTATTTTTCACTGAGTGACAACACTGCACATTCTTCCAAAAATTTGTAAGTAATAATCATAATTTGCTGGCCGACCTCGTAACGTAGGTTTTACCTGGCAGGTCCCATCGCCATCTCTCGATTTCACTTAAGCTTCATTAACTGAAACTGTCTCACCGAGAGACACACAGATTCGCAACCGCGACAGAGACCGTGTATTTTTTTGTGGCGAAAAACGCCTAGAAAAGTCAACACAGCGAGCAACAGCGGAAACTGAACTTCTACAAAACCATTTTGTTATTCTGACCCGATATGCTGCTCGCAGCACACAACGTCGCCTACGGCGGTCCCATCGTTCAGCATTAGAACATGCGGTTCAAAAAGCTGCCCACTTAAGTACTGAATGAAGCATGTCTCCGTTGCGTAAAACACCACTTTATTTCCGCTTCCATACTACATTTTCTTATTCTCCTTCACATTCGTCACAGTTTACCCATTTTTAAATTTTTTAAAAGCTCCCTGCCCTACCGTTCCGATGACATATCTAACGAAAAGCGATTAGCACAACTGAATTCGAATGACAAACGCGTGAAAATTTTCTATCATGACGGCACAAAACAACAATATACTAACGTATTACGGTTGAACGCAACCATATTTGACGTCAGTAAGCGAGACAACAACAAAATGTAATACCAACCAAAGGAACGTTTGCTTCAAAGAAAATCGAAAATCACTCCGACAACAACGCATAAGCAACACCTGGACTGCCCACCCTCGCATTAGAAGTATACAACGATCTCAGAAAATACCCCCAAACGATCTCGCGAAGTAACTCTCTCGACTTCTCCTACAATTCGTGAATAGCCGGGGTGGAAATGAAAACGAAGTGGTCAACGTCGTGCAACAAAGCACAGACCGACAAATACATAATGTCGAACAACAAATGGAAAGGAAAAGCAAATCAAAAACATTACAAGCCAAGAAGTGCAATAATCAAACTCAAAGCAACGATACCGAGATCTGACTGCAGTCGCGACAATGATTCCACTTACACATTTTCACTTCGTTAGTCGATCGCTGTTTTTCAAAAAAAAAAAAAACGCTGCGTGTCACAACTTTAAGACCAAACGCGTCATAAACTATGGCAGTGATCTTTAAATGCCGCATCTGATGGCGCGCGAGGTTGAACACACCCAGAACTTCACGTTTTGAAGAATTCTGCCTCGGGATTCTTTAAAAATTTCAGCTCTGCCCTGCAATTTTTAACACCTTTTGTTGGTGACCACCCTCCGAAAAGTTCGGAATTTGCAGTTAACCGACTAGAGGGGGAGGTGGAAAAAGGAAGAGAGAGATGGATAGGAGGTACTTTCTGATCCGAATCCACCCCCTCACATCCAAACTGCCTACTTGTAAAACCACCAGCCGCCTGAACATTTGCAGACGTTTTCAGCAAATATCGGGCATGCTTTCTAAAACCTTTGACCTCTCCAAACTCGTGATAAATTATTGGCAATTATTATACTACGGACGGGAAATAGAGGCGAACAAATGCACAGGCGATTTCGAGATGAAACCATCGCACACGCCAGAAGGTGTTCTGGTAGACAAGGAAACATGCAAATGCAGTTAGATGCGCAGTCAAATGTCGACATGAACACCTTACCAGCTATATTCAACAACAGCGTTGCCGTTAAATAAATTCATCTTTAAAAAACCCTCACCTCGTTGGTGCTTGCCCTTAAATTACGTCCAGAAAGTGTTCACTAAGCCTTGGCTGGCTTTCAAAACGTCACGCTCGTCTACGTCATCGTTCCGATGCACTTCCAGCTCGCGCTTGTGCAATTTTAATCTTCATGTTTGCACTCCAGCAATTCCATATAGCACAAAGCGACGACTTCTACGCCCTCAAACCTCCTCTGCTAATAGCACATTAAACACTTAAAACTGTCAGCAAAAAATTCAAGCATGGATGCCTGCCTGTCTCCCACAGCATTAACGATGAGGAACCTTCAAAATAAAAATAAGACAAGCCACCTACAAGTAAAAAACCGTTTATGAAGATACGAAATCAAACCAATATACATAAAATGCATCCAGCTCAACACCGAACACAAGTTTTTGTTTTGCGATAAGAGAATGTGAACTGGTTCAAGCCAAATTCTGTTAAATACGACTGCTCGAATTCTACCAGGTCCTTTGTAGCCATTAGGAAATACTGCCATATTGCAAATGACCAACGCAACACCAACTTGGCTCATTGTTAGGATGAAATCACCTCTGTGGATATCATTATTACCAACAAGAGTTCCGTTTCTGATCTGATATCTCGTAAAGTAGACGAAGTCGTGCTAAAGTGAAAAGCGCGCGTGCAGCTACTTTAACTTCAACTAAGTGTGCTAGCTATACTCGGCTGCACAACCAATCAAGCAAAATGAACCATATTGAACGCGACGCAAACCGCTAGGCAACAATCAACTGAGACAACATAGCATACAGAGGTCAAACAAAAAGAAAAATATCGTAAACCGCCAAATTCAGCCCTCTCCTCCGGTATAACTGTTTCCCTTCCAAATCAGGCAGCACCTCTGCAAAGCTACAATGCTGGAGTCCCAAGTCCGAACTAGTTTATAGGAAAAGCCGTCCAACGTTAGCCGTCACTTGCGTCGTCTTTCGGCGTCCTGTTGCGTGGGTGGCGGTGGGGGACCCTTCTTATCTAGCTCCTCCAAATACTGCTCCAGCAGACGCTCACGCTCCACTGGCGCATCATTCAACATGATATACCGCTTGTCGTTCTGAAAAGACAGGTATCCAAAATGCGTGTCACGATGCCAGCACTAGATGCGTTTCAGCAATTCCGCAAACGAGACTAGTCGGCTTCATAAGTAATAAATGAACAATGAAACCCCAACGCGCACTTCATCATAATGTTGCATCAGCAAAACTTTAGCCGCCACGATAGCGTTCCTGTAGGCGTTTTCTACCTTTTCAAACTAGGAACTTCACTGGGGATCACGGAACGATTCTGTATGGCACACATTGTGCGCCTCCAACTTCAACTTTAACATCGTCCGCTCATAGCCAGGGCAATCGATAGCCTTACAATCACTGCAGATATCTGGCTAATAATCAGTATAATAGCTAAAATTTATTAAATGAACTAGGTTCACTTCGAAACACCTACAAGAAGTGCTTCTTTTTTAGCCGGAAACGAGATACCTCAACAAGCGTTTGTATGGCTTTGACGGTTTCCTTATGACAAGAACTATGAAGTCAGAGCAGTCGGATGATTCCCCTTACTCAACACAAACGTTAATACGCCGATTAAGAAACCGAAACTCCTTCGACTTAGTTTGATGCCCGCTGACTTTGTGGAAAAAATGGGGCGCGGGTGAGCCGTGCGTTAACAGCGATCACAGCACAACAACTGCCTCCACAACTGCAACAAGCCGAACGCTTATCTCTTTCCATAGTGACTTTTACGATCATCCTGTCAACAGCTATTGCAAATTAGAACACCAAGACATTTTTCTCGAGATGCTCGCCTCAGCAACGGTATCCAGAAATGTGACAGGGAAAGACAATTATGCATGAACATGAAAGTGGTCTGTATAAATGAATCGCAGTCTCAACACCCCGAATCGCAGACCAACACACGCAAGGCGTAGTTCAGTTTAAAAAATAACGCCCATGGTAATAAAAAAGGCAGCGAAGAAAGCAGAAAGAGGACAAGAGTATGGAAGGAAAATCAGCGTTTACCCAGATCTAGCCAAACCATAATTTACTCATTTCTCACGTAAAAAGCGAAACCGGATGGACCATAAACGTTGATAGGGAACGCTCACATGTATGGCGATCATCCTAACAGTAAAAAAGCTCATCCCTAAATGTACGAGAAATAAAGTACCTCTAGCACGGCGAGGATATCCTTGAGATGCTGTTCATTCTCCTGTATGGATTTCAGCGACCGGTAGGTGATAATTTTTGTCTCCTTGAGTAGTTCCTTGAAGTCTCTCAACACCGCATCTTTACGCTCCTCCACCCACTCCTTATAATCGCGCTCCGTCTTCTGCAATCAAACTTTCAAATCATAACAACACCTACGGCCCGCCTTGGTTCACCAGCAGTCACTCTGGCTCATTTACCGAAAGCTTTACTCGCTCAAACTTCATCAATCATTTGCATCCTTTGCAACGAAGCAGAACGAGAAGGCTGATCTCTATCCTAATTCTTCTGCAACAAAATTTCGCAAAACATTCTGTATCAGCAAAATTTCATGCTTATCAACACTATTTACACTACCGTTAATTGCCAGCAAAAGACAGCAAACTTCTGAAAAAAGTTATCCTCGATGAGGACGAAGATCAATGAGAAGCACTCTCCTTAATGCTTTCTAGAACTATGCAACTGTTGCGAATAACAATCACTTTCGCCACGGCAACAGGGAATGCCTTTTCGAAAAATGTTCAACAGCGAAACCAACGAGGTTTTCCAAATGAAAAACAGCATAGATGCGAAGAGTCTGATAATTACGGGGCTCTGCAACGATTGCCAACAAATTAACAGTAGAAAAACTCGAAGAAAAAAAAACAACAAAATTGAATAAAAGCTAACGCGGTCAGAGATGGCGAACTTCGCGAACCGTTCGTCCTTCTCGATAATCTTCTTGGCATCACGCCACCTCGTGCCCGGCGTAACATCCTTCATATCGCTCAGAAGCTGTAATCAATCCCCGTTCTTTCCAACCACCCTTCATTGACACTGCGATGGAATACGCAAATCATCAAAAAAAGCGCCTTTATTATGGTGGCACCGCCTGATATACGTAGCCCAACGCTAACCTCACAGTGCCATTACAATTACTTGAAAAATTCTTCCGCTAAAACGGAGGGCAAATCGTGTGTTAAACACGAGAAAACAGTATGTTAATTACCGTAGATTTTGGAGGAAAAGCAAAGGATGGGTGAGAAAGGAGGAGGGAAGGGGGGAGCAGGGGAGGAGACTGCCTCATGTATGAAACAAAAAAGGCGCTATGGAGGGAAAGGGAGGGGTGGTTGGCAGTAGTGATGCCATCGTACCAAAAAGTATAATACTTTTCTTACTGTACTTGTACTGGTACAGTATCGTACCATATTTCGGCCGCCAAGTACAGTATAGGTACGGTACGATCCGTTTTTTCAGGGGGTGGTATTTGTACAGTATAATACCATTTTTCGAAGGGAAGTACAAGTACAGTATCCTACCAAAAAATCTGGTACGATGGCATCACTAGTTGGCAGCTTAGGCACGAGGTAGATTACTAACCTGAAAAAATAGTTCGCGTCGTTTCCTTTCAAGCTGCTGTATGTGCGAGTCGAAGAGGCGTTCCTTTGCGTCCTTCTCCAAGAGGTCGCAATTTTCATAGCGCGAGTCCTTTCGCAGCAAACGACGCGCCTCATGCCAAGAGTAGTCTGCCGATTTAATCTACAACACATTCCACTCGCCTGATACTGTTCGAAGTGAATCAATGAACGAATGAATGGGTTTAATGCAGCCTGCTGGACTCACATGTCTAATGAGAGTGCAAAACGTTTTTGTACGCATTTCACCTCACACGCTAAACTCCACTTTCTGGGTTACGTTCACTAAAAGCGCACCACTCGACAGATTCTCTTCCCTTTAATCATTTTTGCAATCTGTTTTTTTTGTTATCTTTAATCAAAATATAAATTCCAAGTTTTGATTTCCAACTTTCCTGCCTCACAGTCATGAGTCACTGCGCTATAACGTCATCAAATATGCTGCTGTCATCATTTCTCAACATATTACTTGGAAGTTACTGACCATATTTCATGCACATACTATTAGTACTCATTGAATTCGCATCTGAGATACGACACTGCCGTTCACTGTACTTCCTGGACATTTTTACCAATTCCTAAAATCATTGATAATTCCCTAGGAAACCAATTAAACATAGAAGAAACTGTGGCAGAAGAAAGGTGAAGGGTAGGGGGGGGGAGGGGGATGGAGAGGGGAGTAGAAGTGAGATCGTGAAGGAGTTGCAAAGGTGGAGCGAACAACAGCCAAGCGCGTGAAGGCTCGACGGTGACGTGGTATACGTGAAAACTTTAGTTACGGCAAACAGGTGAGGGTAGGCTGCTAAGATTCGTCGACCTCTACAGCTGTTTTTCTTGTAAAAGTCCAAAAATATGACTGATGTCCATGTTCCATTTCGCAAACTCGAAAATACCGACCCCCATCCCTCTCCTCATTTTACACACTAAAAAGTGAAGCAAGAAGGAAAAATTCGGGGAAAAACGTATGCAGTTGAATGAATGTGTCAGCCAGCCTTCGTCCAGCCCGATTGTTAGCGCTGTCACTCCTGACACACCTACAGCAAGTACAAATAACTAACGAGGTCGACGAGAAGTGCTCTGAAGGAGTCCTCATGCTCTTGATACTTGTGTTTCTCATGCTCCTTGCTACGCTCCTTCAGTTGTTCGCCTAACTCGGCTTCCACCTCCTTCTTGCGTTCTTGAATAGCGGCTTCGGCTGCCACTCGCTTTTGACGATCGTTCTCCTCTTCCACGTCCTTAACCCATTTCACATAAAAGGTCCACTAAACAAATTCCTTACAACAAACCAATAATTAAAAGATTTCAACAAACTAAATTGACCGAATATAAATAACTAAACAAATAACTTCTTTTGTATAAATAAAAACCCCTTTCCCAACAAACTAAATAATCGTATAGCGTATTACATTGGATAAACATGTTGAAGATGGCAGCTTACTAAGGAAGGCGTATTCAACATAACAGCTACATTGAAAGAGAGATGGGCTATTTCTTCAGCCTTTGATGGCCTTAGCGTGGAACTATATAGCATTCTTTTAGAAAGAAGAAACAAGGAGGGGTGGAGGGATTTCTCCGACGACCTATTCGAAACATATAAGTGGTCTACGGGTTTCATAAACTAGAATCCTCCAAGCTCTTCTAGTTCATACCACTGGAAATCGACACAAGGAATAATAAACTAAAACAAAAAATCACAAGCAATAACATAGGTAAAAGAAAGAACTTCCACAACAGCGTGACTCATGTGAATCATTTCCCTTGCAATAAAGCTGCTTCTGCGTAGCCCGATAGCTTCAGAAAGGCTGCTATGAAGCTTTTGCTCCAAAACACACGATACTGCTAGCAAGTTTAGCAAGAATTCAAGAAAATAAACAATAATTAACAACCACTGAATAAATCGGTCGCTTTCATCTTCCTTTTTCGTTCCTTTTAACACTCTTACCTATTTTTCTGCCTTCCTTGTACGTTTCTGCTATATATATATATAAAGAAAAAACTCTTAGACGCAACTCTTCATCTCTCTCTTCAAAGCAATCCGTACCATCAACAAAACATTTTTCATCACCGGTTATTGCACAGTTTAAGTCACTTAGCGCGACTGTATTTCATTTGCAGCATAAACGCCCTAGTTGTTCCTCAACATTATCACTCCATTTCTCATACATTACTCATTCGACTACCCCAAATGACGTTCACCCGTCTACACGAAGAAACTCCCAGTTTTGCATGAACGCCCACGTCAATTACGAAAGCAGCACTTTCATCCGCTAGCGCACTTTTGTCTGACAAAACATCAAATTCATTTTATGAAACCTACGCCTTTCTTTTACGCGCTAAAGGGCTCACAAAGATTGACGCATGCGCAGCTGGAATCACGCGTAAATTTGTTTTTGATCGTCGTGAAGGCGGTGCTAAATGTCTAGTCCTTTTTTAATCCCTCATGTTTCTCTATTACCGTAGCATTTTCCTCCAGTTTCCTCCGAAATACGCTTTGCTCGTATTTTACTAAAATGATAAGCGCAAGTGAATGACCCTAGTCATGAGCGCTAGGAAGCTCATTTCCTTCCTTCTACCTCCCCTTCCCTTCTACCTATAGGAAAAAAAAATGCAGAAATCTGGGAAACTGCGACGTCGGTGGTTGAAATAATCGAGGTAAACAGTGAACTGGCAAACGCCTTTTAAAATACTTCTCGGGAAAGTATCTAATGTGAGCCACGCGATTTTTACAGCCAAATGGCAGGGTAAGGAGAGACTCACGGAATTGGTTTCCTCGGGAAGAGTGTCCTGATATTCTCTGAAAAGCGCCTCCCTGTTCGATGATCCCTCAATCGCTTTATATCGCTCATCATCCTCCAACGTCTTCTTCAATGATGACCACTTCGTACGGCGGGTGATGTTCTTCTCAGATAGCATTGCCAGAAACTCCTTTCGCATCTAAAACAACTCAAAGCATACCACTGAGACAATCGTGCACATAACATACTGCAATCGGGGGGAGGGGAGGGGGCTGCAGGGGAAGGAAAGAAGGAGAGGAGGAAATGGCTTTGCGTTTCCTTCTTCAGCAAGCGTTCAAACGGAACCTCCGGCATTACAACTTAAAACTTCTAAATTTTACAGGGAATTCTTGAACAAAATCATTCACAAAAAAACAGAGACTTCGGATTATTTCTGTGATAATCGAAAACCGCAAACGTCATCAGGATGCTTTTGGAAAATAGCGGTGGTCAATTTTCATTTGTGGCCATCCCAGCTTTTCGTTTGGGAACGCGTCCTATTTTTTCATGCATTTCTC
Source organism: Toxocara canis (assembly GCA_000803305.1). Classification (NCBI taxonomy): domain Eukaryota; kingdom Metazoa; phylum Nematoda; class Chromadorea; order Rhabditida; family Toxocaridae; genus Toxocara; species Toxocara canis. Next base: position 198,362 of record JPKZ01001412.1, on the reverse strand, counting down.
TCAGGTCTTTCTGTGCTCCACCGCCGAATGGCGATTCTTTTCAAGCCATTTAGCGACTAATCAATAAAAAGGCAACAAAAAATTGACCCAGGTTTGTTCTCATGGAAATGGCAGCGTGTGAACTGACCTTTTCTTTCTTCTCTTTGCGCTCTTCTTTTTCCTTCTTGTACAGCTCCTGAACGTATTCGTTAAAGATGTCCTCCTTCTCACGCATCTTCTCAACTCCTTTGAATCTGCTGTCTTTACCCCATTTTGATGCGAACGACGAGAACGACGATCTGACAGCAAAGAAAAAACACTACTTAAAGACTACTATAACCTCACAAAGATCATGCAGTCGAAAGTTATTGTCACGATGAGGTTTACCTGCTGCACAGCATAGAATACGCGTTATTCTTTGTAACGAAAGCAAAAGACGGCGGCTAAAGCTGTCAGTTCGTTCCAGTGAAACCAGTCTACAATGGCGCTTTGCGAGGTTCAATTTTCACAGCAGACGACATGCGACTGCCCAATCCGGAACAAAGGAAGGGCGAGTGGGAGAGGGGGGGAGGGGGTAGCGGGAAGGAGGAGGAAGAGGAACGAAGTAACTATGATGGAAAGGACGAGAAACTGCGCTCTTCTTTTTCCTTCTTGTACAGCTCCTGAACGTATTCGTTAAAGATGTCCTCCTTCTCACGCATCTTCTCAACTCCTTTGAATCTGCTGTCTTTACCCCATTTTGATGCGAACGACGAGAACGACGATCTGACAGCAAAGAAAAAACACTACTTAAAGACTACTATAACCTCACAAAGATCATGCAGTCGAAAGTTATTGTCACGATGAGGTTTACCTGCTGCACAGCATAGAATACGCGTTATTCTTTGTAACGAAAGCAAAAGACGGCGGCTAAAGCTGTCAGTTCGTTCCAGTGAAACCAGTCTACAATGGCGCTTTGCGAGGTTCAATTTTCACAGCAGACGACATGCGACTGCCCAATCCGGAACAAAGGAAGGGCGAGTGGGAGAGGGGGGGAGGGGGTAGCGGGAAGGAGGAGGAAGAGGAACGAAGTAACTATGATGGAAAGGACGAGAAACTGAACCCTTTCTGGATACCCGGTCCCGCATCACACTACGAAACGGTTTTATTCTGCTCTTTTATCACATTCTGGTCTTTTTTTTTAAACTTTACGGCACGGTTTCAAAGTTGGAAAATCGACTTCCCAAATGAAGTCCTATTTGGGTTCAATTTAAAATCAATTCCGAAGCATAAAAACTGGTGACGTAACCAAGCACCGGCAGTCTGATCCCTAGATCTAGAAGAATCGGTCGATGAATCTAGACCCACCTATCCCAGAGAATCGATCCACACCAACTTTTCCCCGGGACATATTCCTTCACCGTCCCGCCGAACGGGAGGGATAACCTGCAAGAACAACACAAAAGGTGTCATCACAAAACTTGGACATAACTTTGGAGCAGCTGTCAGTGCCCTCTCATTATCGTAATGAATGTATATCAAATTAGCGCTTAACCTTGATTTCTCCTCCCTCCCCCCCACCCCTCTCCAAGCCCCGGATCCCACTGAAGGCAACCTGCTTTTGCTACACACTAGCCAATACATTTTCCTTATCGAACCCATCCTGTCTACAAGCATCACGTTTCAAACGCACTCAGCACGCCTCTACTCCTGACCGGTGGACATAATTATTATTCAAGAGTAGCGTCCAATGACTTGTGTCAAAAAAACAAAAATCTGAAAACGCACTTCCCAAAAAAAGCATCCAAGCGGATGCGCAAAACAGCCGCGAATTTTTCTCAACAGAAATTTCTGGGTTTCATCAAAAATTCATTTACCTCCATCTTTGTAAAATGATTCCAACGATATCGGGCGCCGCAACGTACGCTACGACCACCCTCTCTTCCCCCTTTGTTGACGTCCGCCACTGATCCGGAATTACTACATAAACCAGCTCACATCAAGCTAACCGTACATTACGAAAAGCGTATGTGATAAAAACCGACATACCTTCCGTGAAGTTTAGCCTCTTCGAGAAGACTTTTGAAATTATCTCGCGCCTCCTTTGTCTTTCTCTTCTTTTCGGCACGCTCAACCTCCGTTCTCTCACGTACGTAAGCTTCGAATGCCTGTAACAATTGATTGATAGAACCATAACACCGAATGCTCCTCCCAGTGTTCAACTGTGCGTGTGTTCTCTCTTTCGTATGCGTGTGTGTTCTCCTTATTTATGCTCGTGTTCATGCATATCTCTCCGTTTATCTTCTTTGGCTAATAAAGCCAGTGCAACTAATAAATCGATTTCCTCTTCCCTTCTCGCAAGTTGGCAGTTTGCGTGGCACGCTTTGGAATATTTGCACTCCACATGCTAACTGTATTCGAAAGCAGGGTCTGCAAAAGGAGGAAAAGGCCCTCCTACACTGGACAAAGTGCGGATTTCCGACTTCCCCGTTCTCGTGGGAACAGCCTGGGCTGACCAAGAAGGGTGCGGCACAACATAAAATAAGCATGGCATAGAACAACAGAACAGTGAGCGACAACGTTAAAAGCAGTAATTGTATTTCCGTACTATGCTCTATTCCACAGCTTCGGGGGTACAACAAAGTAGGTATTTGTACCATTCCCCGGAAGAAAGGTACAGTACAGCGTTCAGGTTAGGAACGAGATGTGGCGGTATCATTTGTGCCATTCTACCAAAAAATAATTGAACTTTCTGTATTGCATCGTGGTACAATAAAATATATCATGGCGGAATTCGACGGTAAAGATTATGGAGAAAACTACAGCACAGCATTTGTATCAAAGAAAAAACGGAACAATGATATCACTGGTGCTAGTACAATACTACACCAGATTTGGTTTCTCGCATTCTTTTTGCCGAACTCACTCTTTTTCGAAATTACTAACCTGAACTGTACCTATATTACTTCGCAAAACTACCTCTCAAAATTTACGCCATGCCAGATTCCAGACCTAAACGATAGTAAACAATACCGCTGGAAAACAAGGACAATCTGCTTGCACAATACCTCTAATTCTGAGTGCGGAATTAGCTTTTCGAGTTCTATTAGCCTTTCAAGCCAGACATATTTTACGCAAAATCTGAGCACTACAATGTATTTCATGATCACAAATTGTGAAGTTCTGGAAGACGCCCGCACGTCGACTCATTTCGTGATTTCCGTGGCAATAAATGTGTGTTTGTCTCATTATGTTTCAGTGCTTCTTTTGTCAGCGAAACCTCAAACCCAACGATCATTACGTTCGTTGTGGAGAATACGCTAATGGTTTAGCGCGCTTGTCGTCCTTGCACAGTTCTTCACTTCTCCGACTGTCCTATCGTTTTGCACTGTTCGTCCTCCTACCTTTCTACAGTGTTCTTCGGTAAAGCTTCATTTCTACGTCTGGACTCCGACAAATCAAGAACACGGCGGCGTTAAAACACGTGATGACGAATAACGCAGTACAGATAAGAAAACGTTATTATTCATAATATACCTCCAATAGCACTAAACAACTGGCCGGAAACAATTAGTTCCTTCACTAAAAAAGCCTCATTTTATTCCTGTAGAAAGAGGAGTGGAGTGGTCGTCCTCGATTTCTCTTTCCTCTAGCAAGCCAAAACTGGGTTCCCGAAATAAACCTGATTTAAGTCACATTACT
>JPKZ01001412.1:178502-194260 GCA_000803305.1 Toxocara canis | reverse complement strand
GAGGGTCATAATAAGGAGAGCATAAAGATGAGCACTGCAACGAATGCTCGTCATAAAGATAATCGTAAAATCGTTCTTGGGGATCGACATATTCTCGACATGGAATGTCGAAGGAGTTCTTGACATCCGTCGGAACCGCTCTGGAGATTATTTTTCATAGTTCATATTATTTTAGATATTAACACATTTTATCTACTTTTCATAGTTCATATTATTTTAGAGATTTAAACATTTTTCATTTTCTATCACGTTTATCACATTACCACAAAATCTCCGGAGATTATCACGTTATTTTCCAGAATTTACTGGAGATTATCTTTCAGAACATTTGCAGGCGAGAGTTGCGCATAACGATGAGACGAAATTGCTGATGTTAACGAAAAAACCATCAACAAAAAAAACGGGCTCAAACACTCGAGAAGGAACTGCTCTATTTTTTTAAGATATCGAAAACACAACTGTACATGAGCTCTCCTGGCAAACTCAAAAAAAAGAGAACGAACCGCTTTCCGCTCAACGGCGTTCAGGAGAAGGTAGCGTTTGTCGAAAACAATTTTTGATAATTCTTTTTCCCAGGTGCTCCCCGTGCTCACGTTCTTCTCCATCAGCATCTCCTTGAACTCCTGTAGCCGACGTTCGAATGGAACCTGCAAACCAACTCATTTCAACTTTTCAATTACAACCAAAGCCGTCATCCCACCTTGGAACTATCAAAAAAGGCAACTGATCGAACTCCAATTAAATTTTAATTCTTCATTACTGCGCCAATCAGTTGCCCTTTCGACTATAATCAACACCGATCCACTGAATTCTTACCGATTATTTACAGGATGAAGCCGAATTACGGTAACAATATTTCAAGACTCCCTAGTTCCTCGCAATGTCGCCCCACAGCCGTCAGATACTGGGAAGTGTTTTGCTAAAAGTTTCATAAGCATTTCTTTTCCTTCGAAAAACTTATCCACTTTCTAACATGTTATCGCGATTTCGTCAAATTCTGCATGAGTCTGCGATCAGAAACGCGTCCAGAATACACACTTAAGTACAATGTCAACTGTTTGCAATAAAGAAACAATCTCAAATTTTGCTTACTTTCAGTTATCGCCCAAACTTAAATCCTCCTCCTTGCAATCCACGAAAAAAGGGGCAAAATAGCATAATAAACATTGCAAACCTCCTCTCTTTCCTTCTGGGCCTGTAGCTCGGCCTGTATGGCTGGATCGGCCTGTTTCTCGAGCATCTGACGGGGCCGTTCCTTTTCTTTCTTCGCCGCTAACTGCTCCAATCGTTGTTTCTCGCTGAAATTCACAACTAGCTTCACGTCGCGTTCTCAAACGGCGCTTCACCGCAACCAATACGCTGACGTTTGCGTCTGGAATAACTCTGGGGAGGGTGGTAAAGAGGTGAGAGTTCCGAAAGAACAAAGTGGCGAAAAACGACTACAAATCTCCCTCCAACTTCCGCGAAAATTTTCGAGGCGCCAACCTACATGTTGCTATTGGCGCGACAAGATTACAAACTGCTTCGAACCCATGACACATTTGCACAAATTCCCCCTCTTGATAGTCTCGCCCTCTTCCTCTGAGCAGCCTCATTCATAACTGAGCATAGCTTAATATGCGATGAAAACATGCAAGTTTCAGGCTGGATGCGGGAATTGGGAGTAGAGGAGAGGGAGAAGCGGACAGGAGAGAGGAAGATCACGGGGGAAGAAACCGAGTAATGTGTACGGTCAAAACAGCGAGCAGGAGTCTTTGTCACAAGAGATCGGTTCGAATTAAAAATTTTAAAAAAAAAACTGCATTCAAAGTAGACAGCGTTATGCTCAACAAGTTACTGTAAGCCTGCCGCTAGCATAAACACACCGTGAAATCAATGGTGTTAATGGTTAGCACGGCGAGACGCCAACAAATCATAAAACTACCAAATTATCTAGCAGATCCCGCTCAAGCTCTCGACGCCCGAATAAGCTGGGTTTATCAGTCGGAAGCCGCCGGAAGCAAAAGTTGCAAAAAATAAGTATACAAATCCATTTGCTCTCCGCTCTCCCCCGATTTCGTTGAGAACTTCCGTATAACTCTTATTTGTGAATCGTCCGAAAACCGGTCCTTATAATTTGTGTCCGCGCAAAACTTTTGTGCGATTGTTCAAAACCTTAAGGTGCTGTTCGATTCCAATTCCCCACCCGCCCCACTCTTACTTGCGAAGATGGCAAGGTGGTGGCTGTTCATGCATGAAACAAACACGCAGACAAGGCAAAACCAAACGAACAGTTTTTTCTCCTTGCGGCTCTTCTTAACAGCAGGCGGTCCATCCTCATCGTCATCACTTTCTTCCATGTCAGACCCCGATTTGGCCGCCTTCTCTTCTTCAATGTCCATCTTCTCGTCACCCTGTCCTGTGCTCGATTCCGCCTGCTTGACCTCAGGAACTGCTTCTAGAATATTATAACTCGCTTGAAACCAAAATTGGAAGATGAACAGCAATTTAACAGAAACATTTCGAATGAAGACAGTGAAACTTGAGCCGGAAGGAAGTGACGCAGAAGTTCCCGCTAACTGAACACCGGAGGCACCCTTCTCGTTTTCAGTTCAATATCGGCAAAAAATTTTTTTCTGGAGCAAGTGAAACTTTCGCGCTGTAAGACTAACTCTTCGAATGTTCGAAGTCAAAATGAGATAATGAGCAAAAATTTTACATATCAAAGAGTCGGGGAAATCTTCTGAAAGATGAGGGAAGGTTAGTTGCCTCATCAAGCCTTCAATTTTCATGCTCAGGTAACCGAGAATCTCCTTTTCAGCTGTCCATGTTTGTTCAGCAAGAGTGTGACTGCTGGTGGGACCTATTTCTTCCCGAATTTCTATATTTTAACTAAAAAAGGACGAAACAATCTCAAACGACCATTTAAAGAAGTGCATATCAGATCATTCATTTGCATTTTAGACTCGAACTCTTGCATAAGATGTATGAAACGTTTAAAGAAATAAAAAATTACTTTTCTCCTCAGGTGGTTTCGAGACGAGCAAATCAACATCCGGCCGATTGTACAGTTCCGGAGGTCGCTCCCACACAGAGGTTCTTGTAGACGGGTTGTAGAAAAACACCTAGAAAAGGCGCCATCTCTCAACTTAAATCGGATTCAGTACGTACGAAACGGCTAGAGAAGATGATAGTTAACTACCGAGAAGGAAAGTGAGGGCGAAATATAAAAGTGAACATAACAATGATCGTCAGTATAACCCTGATTGACTGAAGATGGCGTTGAGAAGATTAAATAAAGTTAATGGCCAGGTTTTACACCTCATACTGCACAGCGAAAGGTGTGACATTCATTTCATGAGCAGCGGTTACATACCCGGGATCGTCGAGTTGAGATTGTTCAAATACGCGTATAAACATGGACAGTGTCATGATTGACATCCTTACAAGCTCTATTTAGCCTGGCCCGAAATAATCCGAAGTGACACCTAAACAGGGCTTCCAAAAACTGCAAATGTACGCTGAAGTCTCGGAACCAAGCCCAACGCTTGGTCACACTCTTTTTGGGGAACCAAAAAATTGCCAAGCTATCGTCATAAAATACAGTTGTTTTTCAAACTGAGCATACAACCGCTCTAAAAACCCCCAATATACAGCTCTTTTCAATTCTGCGAATGCTCTAAGCCCCAGGAGATGATTTCAACATATCTAAGCACATCAGCTTCAAGCAGCCACATTAAAATACACCGAACCATGCTGAAAGTTTCTTAAAGGACCTTGTGATCGCCAGTCCACACGACACACCAAGGAGTGCCGGCAACCGGATTACTGCTGACAGGTCTCGATTTGTCGCTTTGCTGCTTCGCTGCAGTTGCTGCCGCTGCGGCCTTCGCTTCCTCTTCTTCTTTTTTCTTTGCTTCTTCTGCAGCTGCCTTTGCCGCTGCGAGCTGGGCTTGCACCTACAGCAACGTTTATTAATTGAGCATTCTATAAAACCAAGGCAGTGTCGAATGATAAAAGTGCTATACATGAGCGACCCACACCCAAATTGGAGGGAGCGGAATGCGGTGAGCAGGAGATGCTCACGAATGACAGTAGCCCATCCAAGATGGACGCACCCATCGCTTTTCCCTACTAGTGCAAGCGCCCGCACCATTCGAGCAACCCAGAAGCAACTGCATCACAAAATCCAGAACTGCGGCATTATCTAACCTATATATGACTGAAAACGGAAGCAGAAGGTGACCTCACTAATCTAAACACTCCTTTACGTTTCTCCGTACCCTGACCAGTTTATGGACCGTGCGCAACTCGCTCATCGGAATTTGTTGCGAATCGGCTACTCCGCAATGCCCTCATCACTTACGCAAAGGTGTACACGCCCATTCATAGCTTTGAAGAACTGTTGACGCGTTCTCTGTTGTGCATGAAGTTGACACTTTAAGGATTATCCAGGCAACATAGAAGTGCGTATTTCTTCACCACTTTTTCGGCGAACTGCCTGCTCCATGCGAACTTGCATTTGGTCTTAGGTGTTTCCCAGTCCAAACAGTGGCATTGGGTCGGTAAATTTACTCACACACTCAATACAAAAGAAAATGCTCATGCTGAAAAGCTCTAGGAGCTCTGCAAGGGAATTTTGGTCTAAAATATCTTAGACCCAAATACCACCAAACGACTGCGTTATTTGTCCAGTATTTCCTTGCCTTTTACATCGTGTGTTTGCATGCTTTTCACACTCTATGCTTAATGTTCTACTGCATTCTGATTTGCATTTCTCCCTTGCGACTACTGAAGCCCCCTCATCGCTTGTAAATAAAGCTGAGTTCGAATCTGAATATTAGCTTCCTCAACTGTGAACGCAATACGATTTTGAACAGAAGCAGAGGATAACAAGAAACTAATTAAACACCGAAAAAAAGTAATTGCTGAGGAAGGTGTGTAAAAATAAAGTACCTGCTGCTGAGCAAGCGTTGCCGCCTGTTGCTGAGCCTCAGTGATGACCGGCACTGTACTACTGTCCGCCGCAGTTGTTACTGGAGTAGCCGGTGGCGCTGCCGCTGAAGGCGCTGTAAACATTGAACATGTACAAATGCTGAATAGATAATAGCACAACCACATTCCAAGTGAAAACAATGGAGAACAGATATTCTTCTTCCCCTCAGAATAAAAAAAGGAAGCCCATTAGAGCATACACATCAACGCTGTAGAGCAAAAGATAGCTTAAGAAACCCGAATTACTATAGTAACTCGTAAGAACTCGAAATTTGAAGGGGAATGAAGAACAAGAGATGCTGGATTTTCGAAATTCCGATACAGTTTTCGTGCACAAATCATAAAATTAAAGCTGCTTGGAGAGTGCAGGTTCCTTGTCAATTAAGCTTAATCGTTGCAAACAGAAAAAAAGTACGATTATTTCGATAAACAGCAATTATAGATTCAATTACGCAAGCCTGCTCGCTTCTGCCAGTCCCCTTTCTTATCCCGCTAGCGATTACGATAAACATTTCTCACCGCTCGTTAGGAACGAAAATATAAAGGAGTAAGAACTTTAGACAAAAAAAAAAACAGACATGAACCTTCAAGACACTTTGGCTTATCCCAAGTCGTCTCTTGCGTCTGCGTATTGTAATAATATTTACGACCGTCCGGTGCAGTATACTCTTGCCAGAGTGCTGCTTCTGCTGATGTCGCGCTCGTCGCCTGCAATACCGCTAAACTTAGAGCACAACAAGTTACTCCAACCCATAGATACGTAGATAGCCCGCTTCCTTTTGCAGCTCCAAATGAGATGCCCTGAAGATCCCTAGATCCGCATTCGGCTTCTGTTGTATATTGGTTACCAACGAGCACAGGATTCGTCAGCGAAAATTGATTACCAATATTTGCCACTCCCGACCGCAAATTGAAAATAAGCATGAGGTATAGCCTAGAGGAAGAGCAGAGGGAGGTGAAGAGTGGGAACGGAGTCAGAGAAGGAAAAGAGAAGACAAACCCCCAATCTCAAGGATGGAATTCGGTTTCGATGCGATCATTTTCCAGAGCTGGAATCTAAGAAAAAATTTTCATCATTCTCCTATAACGCCACTTTCCTTCTTTCTTAACACCTGAGAAAATCGCGGCAGCAAAACAGCTTTAACCTTCTGAACATCTAATCATGTGAAAACGATTGTCCCTGTGAGAAACGTCAGTGGCAATTTTGGGAAATGCAGTATGCGAGCGCCGATCGTCCATATGGAATGCTCCATTTCACGCAACCGAAGTTTTCGCAGTAAACCGCACATATCAAGCCGTAGTTATTTTCGAGGTAACTAACTACCTTCTTCTCGCAAACCATATGCGTGGAAAAAGAACAATGTCGTATTTGATACTGACCATAACACCACCGTTCAAACACTATACTTGACTACGATGATGCGCTTTGCACGATGTTTCCATCACACTATCCTCACACATCACCACGCAAGCACGGTGGCATTCCGACCTAATGCGCTTCTTCAAATGATGAGCTGATGGCGTGATCCCTAGACCGGCTCGCCGATCAACAAAGGCCTTCTAAGTCTCACGAACTGATGAAACCGTGAGCGATTCACTTTCTAAACCTACCCATCCTGGACATGCTCGCCAAAAAAACCCTGCTGAAAAATAAACAAACGAGTAAAACGCTAATATGCAAGCTAACTGGTATTCAAACCCCTAAATTAAGCTATAACTTAAGATAACTCAGTTTCGCGCTCTGAGAAGACTCCGAAGAATTTTCCTCACAAGTAAAAACGTCAAAGGCAACTCTGGGGATCCCCTGCGTAGAATTCCAGCAAGTTCGCTCAACGGTGCGATTCGCATATTTTCCGTCATCCCTCCCTAAACTCTGAGTGGTCCTGCTGGACCCCGCTTTGCTTCATCACCTTTTGTTGAAACGATTCTTCGTTAGCGAATGTTTCTAATCATCGCTATATGATGACACCAAACTGATCGTATCTCAGGCCAAAATTTGGCGTTAAATATATTTGTCTCATTCGCCAACCACCGCACTTCGCCGCTAACATGCTGTGGGAACTTGCTGAACAATACTGCGACCATGCCCACACTGCCACAAGACGAGTGCGGTATGTGTTCTCCGGGGTGGTATTGATGCATAAAAACAACATTATAGCTGCGTCAAGGTTACGTTTCAAAAAATAATGACCGGCACTTCAAAAATAGCAGCAATTCTAATGCAACCCTAAAGCGCATGCTTAATTATCTCCCTGCTCGCGACTCGGCCGCACGCACGCTTCGAGTATGGGCAAATAAAAAACTATTGAAGCGGCCAACTGCTGTTTGCTGCAGACCTCCCAAATCCCTGCTCCTTATTCAAAAATGAAACGAAAGGTTGATTATACACAAATTAAGTAAACTAAATCAGACTCCGAATTCGCGACTTCATCTTTCGCTTCTGCATTCAGAAGATTCAAAGCAATGAAGCAGTGCTGAAATGAGCTTGAACGCCATGAAATCCAAGCAACCGTTCATCAACGGTGGCGTTGTTTAATGAGCGACCTAAAAATGTGCAATAGTAAGGGTGGGGCGAGATTGCTAGTCAAACGAAACAATCGGAACGTGGTGGGAACATCACTGGATGCACAACTGGTAGGAACCCTTCAAAAACTGCCTCGATTTAACTACCGTAACGTCAGAGTTCGTCTCCCATTCAGAAGAGACCAGCAGAAGGAAAAAACAATAAATTAAGCAACGTACCGCCGTGAGGTCGGTTGTTGCAGGTGCAACTGGTGCCATTGTGGCTGGCATAACCGGCATCGCAGGCATAGCCGGCATTGGGTAAGCAGGTGGCATTCCTGGGAACATTGGCGGGAAACCAGGACGTGGTGGGAACATCATCGGAGGCACCATCGGTGGGAACCCTTAAAAGGGCTTCGATTTAACTTACTCAAAACAAGCTAATATCTGAGCTGGCCATAAACTAGAGAAAACTGCCACCAAAGCCGTCAAAAGCCGCCATCAACTGGCAACAGGACAGATTGGACGGCTGTGGAAACAGCAGGGCATAGGCAAACTCTAGATAAGTGACTCCATCAAGCCCCAACTCCTCAACCCCCCCCCCCCCCATCATAATTTTTCATGATTGGCGAAGAGTACGGCATAACACTTCAAAATGTAACAGTAGATAAACCTGATGTCACTTTCGTTTAAACCTGATGTCAGTGCGCAACCAGCGACTGCCAAAGGGTGGGGCGAGAGGGATGGCAAACATCTAGATCGGTTCACTCAATCTGACAACCCCTTCCTTCTCCGCTTGTCAATTCACTTGTGGATGTAATGAAACCTTAGTGGTAACTTCAACACAAAGCCAGAGCACCTTGGTTGAACAAGGACGAATGCTCGCTGGCTTTATTAGCAGAACGATATCGCAATGAAAGGAGAGTAAATAAATGAATATTTCAAAAACCGCAGTCATTTCTTAATGAAAAGGTTGCTTTTCAGAACGGATCCCAATAACACAGGAACTCCGTTTCAGCATGTATGCACATAAACACCTTACCTCCCAAATGTTGAAAACTTGGCAGCGATACAAGCAAAAGTGAAAAAACCCTTCTGATCGTGCGTAATACTATTGTAGCTGCGGAACCCCTCCATAACGACACGGATAAACGTTAAAACTTATGTATGGGGAGCCACTCAGCAAAGCAATGTCACCTCCATACAAATCCCACAAAAAAAAGACGAAAACGTGGGCTAAGTCTGAACCCTCTTGCTGACCGACCGCAAGACTCCTCTAAAGACGGGGAGAGGGAGGGGGAGCTTCGTGGAGGGTGCCCAGAGGTAGACAAGGTTATTCAAGAATACACAACACACCTGGACACCCTCTCCCACAAAGCGAACAAACCTCTACATGACACTATCAGTTTATTCTGCTACCACTTCGCAACTTCATCTGACTTTCTCTTCTTTTCTTCACGTTTCACCTTGCTTTTCCTATTCTTAGAAATTGGGAAAGGAAGAATATCTGCTCATACTTGATGCCAACTTAAGGCTAAATTGACCTGGCGGTGGCATCATCGGCGGGAATGCGCTCATAGGTGGCATTGCGGTAGGTGGCATCTGCGGAGGCATAGCCGACATTGGTGCAGCCATAGGCGCCGCGAATGCTGCCACTGGCGCGGCTTCAGCTGGATGGACTGGCATCCCTGAAAGACTACCAATATAAGCCATTTGCATACAAAACTAATGAGAATATCTGGAATGGGATTTCAAGTCCTATGAGAAAGGATAAATGCGATAAGCTGCAAAGTGAAACAACCATACTTATCAAATGCCTCAGCACAAATCAGTTGCATCATCATCGAATTTGGCCACCTCTGAAACCCTCCTCTCACCACTTCCCCTTCTACTCAAGCAGATCGTCAACATGTCAAATTACAACAGAACAGCACGACTGCACTCATTCCTAAAGTGGCTTTATAATTCCCTCCCCCCTCCCTCGCTTATGAGAAGCAGCAGCCCCACTGAACCGAGGTAAACGAGCAACGCAACGCGAAACAATACCAATTTTAAGCAAAGGGTTGCAGTGTTCTCTCATTTCACGCTCAATATCACTGCTGAATATTCGATGTTGATTATTATCGCGAAAAAAAAAAACACCGTGGTCATTTTTTGCCAAATTATTTCACTTCAGCGTGTTGTTACTTCAATCCGGTTCACTGGGGCAGCTACTTTTTACAGAAAGCAAAAGATGGACCAATGTATGAAGTTCCTGAAACGCAAAATTATTAAACAATCAATTACGCATACAAAGGCAACATTAAAAATGGTAATAATAATAATAATAACGTAACAGATGATCACCGAAAACAAACAACATACCCAACAACAGCAAGAGATCACAAAACAATTTTCTTTCGTCTTCCAATACCGTCAGATGTTGATGTTTACTTGTGCCATTCACACTCACCAACAACGTGTCATAAAAACGTTATCATTCCGACTTTTTTTAAGAAAACCAAGTGAAATTAGTAGTATTTTAACCGAATGATATGACCAAAAAACATGAGACAATAGTCTCACTTCTGAAACATTTAAAAGCATTTTTTTCGAAGACTGTCAAAACGGCACATCTCAAAATATGCTTCACAACACCTCTGTGCAGTACTTGAGTGCAATACACTTCGGACATGTAACCTTGTTTAAGTGCCTCAGAACGTGTGGACCGTAGCAATTTTTTCTTCGAAAAACTCAATAACTACAGCTGCTTCATTGTCTTCTGAAACTGATCTGCTCTAGCTTTACTCCACGACAAGCATAAACTTGCTCACTTCTAAAGTCTTCTTAGCTTAACGAAGGCAGCTTTAATTACGGAACATCTCGGTAAACCATAACGGATATTTGTCTTTAAAACTGCCACAACAACATCTTGAAACGCAATGAAAATTCGGGTAAGAACTTTACGCATTCATCGCGCCATAACGCACTGGAACAAGCAGAGTGAGTGGGAGATAGAGAATCGCGACCACACCAAGCGCTGCTCTTAACGACGGCCCAACGCCCGAGCCTGTCTGTCTGTGTCTGTCTCTGTGCGACTCCAACCCATACAACAAGCACACGATGGAAGATATCCTACAGCCGCTGAACGCTGCATTAGAAACCAACACATTCTCATTCTCCGCGCCTATTCAATGTTTTTTTTCATGACCACTACCCCACCACTTATCTTTTGTTGTAAAATTAAAAACCCTGTAAAAGTCGGAAAGAACGTTTCGTTGGAAATTTCCATTGCATGCCCAGCCTCGAACCTATACGCTCAAGATTGCAATCCACAGTATGATTTTCTTCATAAATATGCTATATTAACTGATCACTTACAACAAGTGACCAATGCATGATTTTCATAATAAGTGACCCTAGAAAATTATTGTTATTTACCGACACTTAAATGCCATCTTCTATCGTCTCTCTCTACTTAAGCCGTAGTCTGCTGATTGCAAGAAACAGCAAATTTGAGGCGAAATTTCTGTGCATAAACACGTCTGCACATTTAATCTGCTTCATCAGTCAATACATTTTTAGCAAATCTAGATCCTGTAGTACATACAATAAGTGCTCTCTTCTCATCAGAAAAAGTTGCAATACTTTAGTTCAGAATATCAGATGGCAGCAAGAGTTTCAAATGCCCTCTTCCGAGAAACATCATAAATTAATATTAACAGCTCAAAAACAAAGAAAGAAAAAACAGTATTTTCTGCTTCCTATAAAATACTTCCCATTTAGGCCGTTCCTTTGCATACAGAAAGAATGCGATGGAGGTAACGAGATATGAAATTTTTGTACTGCCTTAGAAAAACAACATTTCATGCGATATTCCCAAAATCCAGCTCCAAATGAAAATCTTTCCTCACTCTCTTCTAATTTTCACTCAAACTATTCCGCGTTAAACGATTGGTTAATCGTTTTTCTCTTCTTCTAAAACTGCAAGCAACGTAATGTCAACTGTATGGGCACAGCTTATATGCCCTCACTTAAATTGAGGGGATCGTTCACACTAACGATATAAAAGTTCGTCAAAAAAATGAATAAGTGAAAAAATAGATAAAAATTACTCTGAATTGCAATCGAAAAGCTTCCGTTTCTCAAGTGTTCTTTCAAGTTCGCCGATTGTACGCCGCATGAAGATGAAAAGTAAATAATGTGAAACCTATCCGTAAAGTGTGCCTTATATCAGCCAACATGAGACGTTCTGCAAAACAGCAAAATTTGCATTCTCTTTCAATTATGAAACGCATATTCTTTTCCCCTTTTTACGCTCAGAGGTCTCGTACTGCAAAACATTCCACTTCAGTTTTATTCAGTAGGAACCATTTAAGAGAATATTTTGCTTAGCTTCGTTGCTGTTTCTTGACGTAAAAAGCTAATGCGAGATATATTGAGAAGGTGGAAACTCAAACGGACATATGGCACAGCTGTATGGCAAACCAGTGCATAGACAGCAATTCAAAGGAAATAATTTCGAATGAAAGCATAAAATGAATATGCTCGGCTATACACCTCATGATTCTGAAAACTGATTTGCCACATACTGATTAGGTCACTATGCTATGCACTTCTCAATTCAGTATGCTGCACAGATCGGAAGTTATCCGACAGAAATGAACTTTTAGATAGTACCAGTTATTTGCATTAATCAAACAATATATGTCAGCGGTACGCTTGCACGATTCGGAATAAAACACTCGCTAACAAATTCATTCATATTTAGCAATGCTCAGCGCGATAACGTTCTCGTATGTACCTCCAAGTACAACCATGCGATGCCCACAATCCCATGGAAAATGACATCCCTACATCGGTCGTGTATGTTCTACAACAGACCGCTTTTATAGTTTACACTTGAGTGCCGCCAACTCTCGTTTGTATAAGTCGTTTGGCGACTACGAGTAAACTCTTTCCTTATTCATTTTGTGAGACGTCACCCAACCAACTCAAAACCTAGAGCCAATCTAATTTGCATAAACGTGATCTGCATACATATTAAGAGTGATGCAACAAACAAAACTCTGAACACCCTAAATGACACCGTTTCCCTCCGCAAGCAAAGCGCTTATCAAAAATAAGCAATGAAACAACACAAATGATTAGAGTAAGGAAAATGTGAGGGCGGAGATACGCACAACTCACCGCACTCCATACCTCGGATATTCAAAAAGCTCATCCACTGGGCAACGACTTCGAACTGTTCCGATAACGAAGAAAGAAATGCATACCCCACCCCCAAAAAGCTGAAATTCATTAGCTTCGAACACGGGCTTCGGTGCCCTCAAACTCAAGGCGCATCCAATTCCCAACCACCATCCCTCGTCCAGCTCATCCAATTCATAAAAAGCGCAGAATCTTCCAAAGTAAAAGTTAACAAAATCGTTTAGCTTCAATTACCGTAACAACGTTATAAACTTCCCTCGCTTCGTATTTGCAGCTGCCTGTCCTCAGTAAGGGGCATTTTAGAGTCAGGCTTCCACAGAAAAACATTGTCATATACGAGTAAAGGTGAACTCGTCGTAAAAAGCAATGTTGCATTTGATGAAAACAAACACCCACCGGTGCACCTCTTGTGCAAATGAATTCCTAAACGATTCTTTGCCCATAACAAGTCATTACAAGCCTCTCAAAAAACGTTCATATTTTTAAGCATACGATTAACCGTTTATTTTACGGCTTGAATAATATGCTCGATCAATTTAATTTTTCGGTTGTGTTGCTTGAGAGACGCATTGTTCCTTGCTGTTTTCTTAGATAACGGGATAATGTGCTCGTAAACAGGTATTTAGTGATGGCGATCACCTGATCGCGACTTCTGGCAACAATGGAAGTTAGTCGATTTCCATAGAAGCACATGGCTTCTAAAAAATGATCACCCGAGACAAACAGAAGGACTGCTCAGAAATGTGCATCCCTCGTTTTTTTTATTGTTCACCGGATTATCGTCTCCCAGTCCTTTCAGGTGCAAAAACTGTGTGGACAGTCTCATGCTCACGAATTTTTGAATTAAAATGTCCTCCGAAATGACACAAACAAGTATGCAAATGCATCTCTTGTTCATAAGGTTCAAAAGTTCCGGAAGGTGGGAATGCGTTAACATGAAGGTGCGAATTATACGCATGCTTGCAAGAATTATATTGCCCTAACAAATTATACACTATTTGCCCATATATGCAATATGGTGCAGAATGCAGGTTAGACTAACGAAACGAAATCAACTAAAGAATAATTTTCTTGGGAAGTAGCTTTTTTGTAAGCGCAGCACTACCTCTACTGAACGGTCATGCAATATACATAAATTTTTCGTCTCTGAAATTCAACATTCCAATTTTTCACCCAGTTTTGCCACTTCGACTGTGGACTAAAGAAAACTTTCAGCGATCGACAAAAGGTCCCTCAAACATCACCGACCGTATTCTCACAATTATTCCACCATCGATCAAATCATAATCAACTGAGTTAAGCGAGGCCAACTCGATTAAAATAATTTACCAGCAAACAACATATCATCTCCTTGAATAAAAATTATTGTAAAAAATGAAAAAATCCGCCAACCTGGACCCTTATCTTCTTTGGCGTCCCTTTCAACGAGTGCTTGTAGCTCTCCTTGTTCCATCACCTTCGCGTTCATTGGACGTTCCCAAGCGGTCTCTCTTGTTACCGCGTTGTAGTAGTAGGGTTTGCCCTCTGCCGATTTCGTCTCCACCCACAGCTCTTGATCTGGCGCTACACCCGCAAGCTGCAACATTCGCCTTGATAATGGGCTTTCAATCCAAACTGCCATCTCGGGAAAGAAATGGCATCTCTGGAAACTTGAAAGAACTAAGCTTATTTGACCTGCTTTCAAAGAATATTCCTGATTTCACAAACCCATTCTCGATAAGCAAGATCTCAGTTGACTATGCTGTGGGCGAAGAAACGGCATGATTGGGACTTTCTGATGGATCATACGTTATAAAAAAAGCTGGGTGTCACTGCAACAATTATTTCAGAAATAGATCGAGCTGGCTCAAAAAAATCAAAAAATTTTTTTACTGCATGACTCGTGCATGTATATGCCCAACCTTACTAAAAATTTCATTGTGCCAAGACGAAAGACCAATTTAAAAATCCCAAACACCGGCTAAAAATTGTGCTGTTTTACCATGACAGCTTCAATATCGTAGTCAATTCCTGTTACTTCAAAGCTAGCGATTCTATTCAAAGCTTCGAAAACGTTACATACGGTTGCAACAAAAATGCTCTTATACCCACAAGCAGCCATGGTTTTTGATCTATAAAATCAACAAGCGAATTTCACTTGCGCATAAAGAAAACTGCATTCCATGGAAATATGTGTCAGCCTGCACAGAAGGACACGAAGCTGCATCTGCTTGCCAAGATAGCACAGCTTTGTTTCAACTGAAATAATCACAAAGCATGCCTTCTTGAGACGCTCGGCCTGTGCAGCGGCTGAGTGCTGCTGCGGTAGTGCACCTGAGGAAGGCGGACCGCCTTGATTCATCTGCGAGCCAGGTGGACCCATCGGTGGCATACCACCACTTTGGCCGTATGAAGGCGGGTAGAATGGCGGTCGTGAACCACCAAAATTACCCGGTGGTGGCGGACCTCTGCCACGATCACCACGATCACCACCTCCGAATGAAGGAGGTGGTGGTCCAAGACCTGGCCTCGGTGGAAGCCCACCCCGCATTCCAACTCCGAATCCGCCCCGTTGTGGTCGCATTGGCATGGGACTTCCACGCATTCCACCTGAACCAGACAAGCTTATTCACCGTGTCACCTCAATTTCTCAGAATTCGCCGACAGAAAAGCAGTTCATGCTTGGCTGACAACAGCAACCAATCAACAATAACAATAACAGCTTAAAAGCTCCTCACGAGCGATGATGAAGTTCCCGAAACCCTCTAGTCGGTTCCAGGCTTGTCGTACGGGAATCTTCATTGGAAAAAAACTGTGGATGCATAGAATGAACTTAACAACGCACGGAGTTCAATGAATCTGTGCCCTCTTCAACTGGAGGTGTACAATAGTGTACAGTAATAACAACAGGGTATCGCATCCGCTTCATGAAAACAATAAACATAGAACATTTGACTAGTGGAAAAGCTCTAGCAATATTGCGGCTCTATTCGAGATCATATGGTATAAAATTACTCGAACCGCTGAGCAAGTAGATGAATTAGTGGTTGTGCGCAACGACTGATAATCACTAGTCCACAATCACAATCAGGATGCGAACAAGGTCGCAAGTC
>JPKZ01001412.1:147262-163878 GCA_000803305.1 Toxocara canis | reverse complement strand
GGGGGAGGGGGAGGGGGAGAGAGGAAACGGCAAGACGTTAAGATTGATGCAAATGAGACGTGGGAGAAAGAGTGTTTAAAATTTTTCAAATTTTGCAATATCTCCTCCTCGATCAGAAAATTTTGAGGATTGCAATATTTGAGGCCGACAGGTGAGACTACGATGGCAAGTATATGTAACGTGAAAGCAGTTTTTCTCTTTAGGCGTCAAGAGAGATGATGGCAAATGAAGATAAAACAGAAATAAACAAATAAAATAAAAAACGACTCTACGCCCGTGAGCTGTTTGTCGAAGCGCAAAAATAGCGAACATGTGTGCAAACAAACAGACATAGGACAATTGCGATGCCCGCACTCTTCTCCAATCTCCTTCCATATATTTCACAGCGATTTTTTCTCGCCAACAAAAAATACATACATCCTAAATCAGTTGTTTTCTCACCACAAACAGAACTCAGCCCTCATTACTTGATCAACTAAGAATTCATTTGCCATCAATATGATGTTTTCCTTTGACAAAAACAGTTTCGATTTGATCGCAGCTGCTCTAGCTATGCAGACATAATTTCGGTAATTTTAGGCAACTGTTTTTGAAAGCTAACAACTAAGTCCTTTTTGGTAGTTAGACCATTTTAATTTAAGTTTGAATTATACTTAAAGGAGCTAAATTTTTGAAGCTGACTAAGTCATTTTGTTCATCTGATGCATCGGAATTGACTCCTTTCTGAGACGACGCACAGAGGGTTGTGCGATGGTCGCAGTTGATCTTCACCGGATACTGCTATGGAAACAAATAATTTCTAGTCGCAAGGTAATGCTGTCCCAAATTCAGCAAAGGCGTTTTTTAGAAAACCGTTTCGTTCTGTTCGTTATGGACAAGCTCCACTATTAATACTTTCTCGAAAAAATTACTCATCTACATGAGCAGAAAACTATCGACTCTGTAAGCCTGACATCCTCCATGTGCAACTCATGGAAATCATTATGAAAGATGGAATGCTGCACCAGATGTTGGCCAATGAACTAATTAATTTAGTAAAGCACGGTTCTTTTGCTCGGAGCAATCTGTACTAACGTAATCAGTTTCGACTGTAAGTGTGACATGATTGCACTATTCTAAATTAGAAAGTTCAGATATATGTGATGTATGTGTAGTTTTTAGTTGAAGCACTTTCCATTTGGGAAATACCTTAGTTCCTATGACGTATTCCCTCTAAAAGCAATTCTATCTATTGTGTTTGAGAAAGCGTTCGCAAGGTGAGGGTTCAATTAAGCGATTCAATGGAAAACGTTTAGAACACAGAATTTTTCAACGAAACTTTTTTTTTGCTTCAAAGGAAATGACGCAAGAACGCCCATTTCATTTATGTCAATAAAGTTATGGAAAAATTCCACAGTTTGTTTCGGCGATATAAAAATCGAAAGGAACGGAAAAAGTTTGAAAGCTGTTAAATTGGCGATGAAAGAAAGGCTTGAAAATCTAAGAGAAAACAGTTAAGAGAGATTTTATGTAAGATCTTTTCGGGTGTGTAAGGAATAGTAATAGAGAGAAATGTGAAGCTTTTCAGAGTATTTGCGACTATCGTCGTTGAGTCGCTTCTACATACAGACTGGTATGTAAACAGGAGTGGACTGTGCGGTTTGGTGGTACACCCATTCGTAAAGCAGGGCCTCCTCTACCCGATTGAACAGCAACAGTTTCGTCACCGTTCTCCATTTGTGAATCAACTTTATCTTCGTTTTCTCTTTCAATTTATTCCGTTTAATTGCTTTTATTTCAACGCGCACAGCAACGTATTTCAGAGATGCTAAAACGTTTTTATAAAGAATACTTCCATGCCAGAAGGACGTTGAAAACATATTTCTCGATTCTCCTCTTATGGATCTTAGCTAAATCGAGAGATGCTGAAAGGTTGGTTTGTTGGGATATATACGTATGCCAGCATCGGTTCAACGTCTGATCTTCGATCCGTTCACTTCCGCGACATCTGTCCAAGCATGCGAGATACTCAATGAATGCGAACAGTACTCAGTATCAACAACCAGCATGGACTACTGCGGGATTGCTCTACGAAAAAATAAGACAAAAATTACGTTTTAGCGAACTTCTCAGCATCTCCAGTGATGTTTTGCTGGTGTTATCCTGTCAATACAGTATTACCTTATTGATACATAATTGTTCGAGGTATTTATTCTTCATATCCCGCATGTTCAGTTTCAATCGAAAGAATCTTTCACATCCGAAAGATTTGCAACTGAAGTTTCAACGGTGCATTCGCTGGAGTCCTGTAACCGAGACTGGCCGTTGGGATGGGAGGGAGGGAAGTGGGTGGGAAGGAGAGGAAGAGAGAGGATGGAAAAGTTCAGGTGGCCCTAGCTTGGTAACAAAACATTGCAGGTTAAAAAATAAATGCATAGTTGTCCGTTTTAAAGCAGGTCTGATGATCGATTGTATATGGTCTCTTTGAGAAATTCGAGAAAAGTTTTTCTTAGAAAACTTCTTCTAAAGTGGCGGCAATCATGGTTGAATTGAGCTGTAATTTGCGGGGGCCATAGTCCGCTGTCAACTAATGTCGTCCAGGTGTGAAAATCGCATCGCTTTCTAGAAGAATGTTTTCACTCCCTCCCCCCACTCCCATTTACAATGACAGCCTGGAGTACTGACCACTTACTACAACGGACATTTTGGCACTACGCAAAGAGGCAATGATCCGTTCCCTGACGTCCACTTCCCACGTTCAGCCTTTGTTACGGACCTGGCTCGTTGGACTATTGAAGGGTAGCGTATGAGTTGCCGACAGAAAACCGTTGCTTCAATGCGAATTTTTAAAATAACTTCGCGCAATTTTGTACGCGGACTACGGTTGTCTGTAAAGAATATCTCGTTGTGTGCAAGCGAATTTTCCGTTGCAGATTGCACAAAACGAAATAAACCGCAATTAATTTTCTCTGTGGCAATAATTTTCTTCTAAGGCATCTCATAAGAAGAGGTAAGGTACAAAGGAGTTGCTAACCACAGTGGAACATCTGCCAGGTTAGTAGGCGACATCTGAATGTCAGGAAATAAAAGGAACCGAGCCACGCGTGTCTTGCTTACACAGCCGAACTTTTTAATAGAAACAACGATTAGATTTTTACATGTTACTGTGTGTTAACTCTTAGAATATAACATAAACCCGCACACTGCAGTCCGGAGATCGCAACATTTTAGTTGGCCAAAATGAAATTTTAATGAAAGGGAAGACCGAATTTGTGAGGGAATTGTAAAAAAATGGCATCTGCAAATAGCGTTCAGCACGATTTTGAGAACGGTATACACAACTTACTTTTTAGCATCTGAGGAAGCTATTGTTTTGCTGACTACATACAATACAGCGTTTCGCAATAGCTACGCTTCCGCTCTCAAATTGTCGTAGAAAATGAAGGAGGATTGGAAATATAGTCTTCAAAAATTAACCACTAAGTTAATTTTTGAAGATTATTTTAAAAAACTGGGTAATTTAGGTATCACCTCCTATTCACACGACTTTCCATTGCGCTATCACTGTAACTCTTTGGTGCGAAATTTTCATTTGAATAATTTGTTGCAGAAATGAATGAGCTTGCCCATTCGTCGAAAGAATTAATAATTGAAGATGACATGGCAGAGTTATCGACAAGCGATGGAAAGCAAACGCATCTCTGCGATATGCTTCATACAAATGGAAACGCCCATGATGAAGTAATTATGTGATTTTCAAAGATGCCATCCGAGTGCTAACTGCAAAAGTCTTATTCTTTCTAATTCTTTCCTTTGTATCAAATAATACCAAATCTGAACGATCTAACAATATTGTTTATCATTTCCACCAAAGATTATTAATTTTTGGAGAAAAGTATGATCAAAAGGGAAGTTATATATTTCCGGATTTCTAGCAGGACGTTCGCTCTACTGAAACGTGGACCGCAGATCGAGAGGGAATCACATTTTGTACAAGTTGTAACTGATGCTGCATCAAAACGAATAACATCAATCACATGGGTGGACCATCTTGTCGAATGAGAGAGATATTTAACAACATCGCTTAAGCCGGACTTTTCATAGGGGGCACCCCAGGGAGGTTTTATTATAACACCGAAGTTTTAAAGTGAGGCTTATAATTAATTTCAGACTATAACTTTGCAAAAATGAGCATGTAGAATATGTGAATGGAAGGAAACCTATTTGGAGGCCTTACGGTATACTGAAGTAAAATTATAATCATCATGTTTTCTTTCTCGCTTCCAATATTATTTGTTAATGGTTATCCTAACGTTCATCATAAACAGCTTAACTATTAACTCAGTTGATGTCGAGGGCATATTGAAAAGCAAATTAACTGTGAGTTTCGACTCCGGAACCACTGAAGTTGAAGTTGCTAAATTTGCTACGTGTAATCCAATCCCTAATCAACTCCTTCCGCTTATATATATATATATATATACTTATGTATATATACTTATATATATATATATATATATGTATGCTCGGGTATATGTATATATATACATTATATATATGTACATATATATACATTATATATATGTGTATATATACATAAACATACATTATATATACGTACATATATGTTACATATATACATTATATAAAAATATATGTTGGTGTGTTTTTTCAATATTTGTGTCGGATGTTTGTATTAGAATTTGTGTGCGTGTGCGTTTGTGTCCGGAAGTTTCTTTCGCTTGAGACAGGAAATATGACTGGCAAAATGCGCGCTGCAAACATCTGTTATGCCCACTATCAAAGCCGTTTACCAGCCATCATGGAAAACCTCACTGGGGCACTGGTACTAAAAAAAATTGCATTTCAATTGGTCGGGTCGTAGAAAAACGAAGCTAAAGCAGAGTTTTGTAGCGTTCAGATCCGTTAAAGTATGAATGCTTATTATTGAGGGCAGTTTAGGAAAGATGGTTGGTCTTTTTTGAAAGCCTTGGAAACATGTCGCTGGGCCTCCTCGCAGGCACTCAGTCTCATTTGCTTTATTCACTTTTAAACCTTAAATCGTGTGGGTAACAATAAATAAGCCAGTGAGCACAGCTGTCTTTATTTGCTGCATACTTTAGAATGTCTGTAAGCGTTATTTCAAGGCGTTCGCCTAAGCATCTAGTTCTGAATTACTGCTTTGCAGCCTTCCTTTCCTCAGCGTTTATTCGAAATGTTCTAAAAACATTAACCAAAATTGTGTGTTATGGTGAGAATCATCGGCTGTGGCAAATGTCAAGTTTGGTCAAAATCTTTGACGATTAAAAAGAAAAAGGAGAGTTTGATGAGGACGACCAATGCGTCCATTGCATTCGAGAACATGAGACACAGTTGTAAAGGCTAATTGTGGGTTCCTAACAAAATATATGAGGTATAACATATATATACAGATATAGGTATAGGCGAGCATACAACACATATCATAGATTACAGATATAGGCGAGGAGCGTAATAAAAAGGAGATTGCTAAAATCGTGCGTTCCACTAACAAAATGTAACTTATAAAAAAGTGAACAAGGTAACCAAAAACTAGTGGTGGTAAATAAAGGTGGCAAATCTCTCGTGTTTTCTGAATGATAGATTGGCTATATACTGATATTGTTTAGGTCTTAGTGACGGAAGTGTTTGGTTTTTAGCAAACTCGAACATTATTATGGTTTCTGATTAACAAACTGTCAACCTATCAAAATGTTCATTCGATGAAACTCAGGCGCCCGTTAGCGACGAGCGCTTTTGCACTGCAGTTTAAGAATCCCTTTGCATTGATGGCGTTTCCAAAATGCATCGAACTAGAAAAGAAGACCGAAACGAATATATGAGCAGATAGTGTTAGGATGCTCTCACTGACGTCGGGAAAAAAAGTTATGGGAAAACTGAGGATCAAACTTTTGTCAGCTGGCGAACATTTGAATGCAGAAGACATGGTTAACATTAGTTGAAGTGATTTCCAGGAAGAGGATAGACAAGGAGAAAAGCGCCTAAAGAAGGGCTTCGCAACCAGCCACTTTTTTTGAGTACGTAAAAGATGATGCCCACCAACAGTACCCTATTTGGACGGTCGAAACATTCTCAACAAATATCAAAAACTTCTCCAAAAAAAAGAAAAAAACGGGACCAGATATAATAGGCGGGGAGCATAATAATGCGAAGATTTCCACTGAATTTAAAAAAAATTTCATCAAAGCAAGACTCCGTGGCCGGAGAAGTCTGAGATTTCCCCTGATCGTACAATACGAAGCCTCAAAATAATTGCAGCATGCGGCGAGCATAGTGTGGTGGACAAACGTCTTCTGTGTGCCGTTCATCGCCTGTGTCGGTCTCGCTTGTAATGCCTTCAACTTGCTCATACTAACGACGAACAGCTCGGCTAAGCGCATACCTTCTGTGTAAGAGGAGACTTACTTCTTTAGCATGCGGCGAGCATAGTGTGGTGGACAAACGTCTTCTGTGTGCCGTTCATCGCCTGTGTCGGTCTCGCTTGTAATGCCTTCAACTTGCTCATACTAACGACGAACAGCTCGGCTAAGCGCATACCTTCTGTGTAAGAGGAGACTTACTTCTTTACGTTCTGCCAATTAAAACTACGATAGGTGATTGACACCGTATGAAACTTCTCTCACGCGTTTTGGATTTCAACAAATCGCACACCGTACTCAGCACTGTAGGCTCTACATCTGCAAAATCAAACATAGAATCCCACATTGTCACCCGCAGGGCACAAGTCACACCACTGCAAAACCGTGCAAAATAAAGGGCCCAGTAGTGAAAATTATCTAGTGCCCTTTAAATTCCTTCCCTCAGCTGAATCGTACAAGCTCTAGTGTAGCGCCTGAGAACGGTGGCCTGCGCGATTTAATATATTTATAAACGACGCCTGGCTGGAAGTGTTTTGATTGACAGAAATAGAATTTTTGAGTGAACGCAAAGGAAATTTTATCATAGAAAACTGTTTCAATAGAAGGTTTTACCGTACCATTCTCTCTAAAAAAGCGAAAAAAGAGGAGATCACGTAAAATCATCTTAAAAATTCTCTAAAACGTGGTTGCCTAAATTTTTTCTCTTCATATACCATTTGTAAAGTAACTGTAGTATTCGAAGGTCATTCGAGAGGTGAATTTATTCAAAACTCCATGTACAGTGCCAGCTGCATATCCGGACGATCTAGAAGTTAAGAAATTCCCCCCCCCCCCCCCCCCCTCCCCTCCGTCCTCCTCTTCAAATGGTCAGCACTGCCGTCTTCCTTGGCATGTCAAAAGCAATTGGCGGCGACGAAAACTTCAATGCAGGTTTTTTTTCGCAAAACAAACAGTTCTTTTGGAATATTTTCTGAAGTTGTATATGATCAATACTACAAATTGAGATTCCCGTTTTGACAATTTGAAATGGTAATTTTCATAATCCGGAAGCAAAAGAAAATCTACGGCTTTAAAAATTAGAAAATCGGTTGGTTTAAAAACAGGTTTGTTTTCATTTTCAGCGATCTTTTGTTGGCGCTGGCACTATTTGATAGCTTATTTCTGATATTTGGTACGATAGAGTTGACTCCACCAAGCATTTACTGGCTAATCTCTTCGCCATTTTTTAACTATCTCTATATTCACTCAGTACTATACATGAGGACACTTTCGTCCACATTCTACAAAACATCCGTTCTGTGAGTTGTGCACTTTTGAAAGAACTTTTCATTCTCACTTCGTTACTGTCTTCGGAGCAACTAAGAACGAGCAATTCATGTTTTATAGTGCTCCAACCTGGTACCAGTGACTCATTATACTATATCAATAACCAATTGAATCCGTCAATTAAATATAGTGCTGCAAAATCGAAAGTTCATTTGAGGAAAAAAGTTTAGAGGGAGAAATGCGCTTGCTTGCGTTTCGTAAGAAATCGCTTCCTTATCATATAAATTTATGCGTGGTTTGTGCAGCGGAAGAAAAATGGTGAGGTGAAAATAGCGCATAGTCGGCGAGATGAAACTGTGAAAACCAGGATTAAAACGAGGGTTTATTGTGATTTTCTAAAGAAGTTCAGTGACTGCAAAGAAAAGGGTGGTTTAGTTAGGATCATAAAAGAGACCAAACTCATTTCCCCAACAATGCATGTAATTTCTTCAGGTTGTTTTTTAAAAGTACAAATAGAATTGAACACAGTTTATAAAATGTATAATAAAGAATCAAATTTTTAGGATCAACTATTAGAGATCACTTAGAGATAATCGATACGCAAAACCTATGAAAAATTTATGATTGCTTGTATGACTGTTAGTCTTTCATTGTCCTTTGACGTCTTATGCGAAAAATTTGGAGAGAGCTTTTGCGGATTGGCCACAAAGGAATTAGCTTTCCTCTACGATATTTTTGATTGGACTGAACTGGGTTGAATTGAACTGAATCGAACTGAATTAAAATCGAATTGAACTGTACTGGACTGAAATGAATTGAACTGTTTTTTTTCACGATGACTGTAATGTACTTTTGACGCGCTTATAAAATCCATTGAAAACAGCTAGCATAAATGAGTGCTGAAATATTGGCGTGTAGGAGGCAAGTAGAGATATACAACAAGATTAGACGAAAAAGCGATAGGGAAAAGCATAACGCGTGCGCTTTCGGGTTTTGTGTTGCCAATAAGCGAACGTTCGCACTCTCTCTCCCATTTTGATATTCCGAAAAAGATGGTGATGTTGGGAAATATGTGGTCGGTGATCGTGAGACAAGCAGCTAAAAGTGAAATGAAGAGGCGCCCAATCGAGCTGCTACAGAAAGTGGTCGAAAACCATACCATAGCCCACCGACCAACTAACGAAGCTAATCGAGCGGCTAAGCGAACAGCACTATGTGGATTTGCCAACTGCATACCCTCAGAAAGATGTTTTCATTACCCTTCGACAACTATGACTACAGGAGAGCGACATATCGAATATCAGTGTTTCAAAACTCCAGAACGAGTTGACGAGCAACATCGAAGACTGAAGACGAAAAGATGGCCATGAACATTTGCGCTTCCTCATCGATCCCTTTTGACGCCCTCAAAGAGGTTTTTCGACATAGAACCAGAAAATCCAAGCAAATCCTGTCTTATCAAAAGTTGCTTTCAGAAAAAATCCCAATCCAGGTCCTTTCAATGATGGGTAAAACCTCATGTTCGCGCAAAAAAAACGATATGGCCTCAGTTGCCGGATTACTCCTTAGCGCAAATCAGCTCAAAAAGACCTTGGACAGCAGCAAAACCGTCGTCCGCCACGGGGCTTCGAAAGTAAACCCAGTCGGATTTACGCCTCCAGAGATGTTCGAATTTGTAATCCTGTAACTATTTCGGACAAAGCACACAAGAATAGCTATAAGACCTCAGAAGTAAACTTTTTTTTTTTCAAAAGTGCTGAAATGTACAAATCATTTGCCTCTATTCAGCTCTCGTTCGCCCTCCACCATAATTAAGACCATTTTTTTAACTCTATGAATTCAATTTGGTTCTGGTTTATTCTCTATCTTTCATAATAAATATGAATTCGATAAATGAAACAAAAATATCATTACGCAGCGTCGTGGTGGCGTTTAACGTGGAACGATACATTTGCGTGTGTCATCCGCTGCATTCAAACCGACTTTGGACGACGCGAACGAGCAGAACCGCAATCGTTATTTGCTTGACAGCATCTTTCCTGTCTTCGTTACAATGGCCGATTTGCTACCGTATTCAAGAGTGTAAAGATCACTCTCTGATGCGCAATTTCTACATTATCGCGCTCAGCGAGAATATTAACTTACAGGTTAGCAGACCGTTTCAGGAGGCAGATGATGGTCCGTACTAACCATTGCTAGAGCTCGAATGTCTTCAAAAAAGATAATTTTGAGACTCGTAAAGATGAAAAAATGAACAGTTTTAAAATTAGCAGTCAAACTGTACAAACTGAAGCAAAATCATCAGCAATGATTGAACTTAGAGTCGAGAAACCGAAAATGCAATTAGTATAAATAGGAGATAGGTGAAGAAAAAATTGAAAGGAGGATAAGCAAGCCTTTAAAACAATTCCATAAATTTGCATGTGAAAGAGCCTCGTGAGTCCAGTTGATCGCCTAGAGGAATGACGTGATCACACAGTGGAGTGAACACTGTCAGCCTTTGCAGTGTTGAGGGTTATTCGGATAGCATAAATGCGATCTATGCTCAAGAAGACCTCAATGAGCAATTTATAAAATGTCTTGGCGAACTCATCATGCCTTCACTTAACAGCTGTTTTGTACGGTTCAAACAAACTTTTAAGGACACAGCTTGTTCACTGTTCATGGCATTGTTGATGTTTGTACGCACTGAGATGAATAAAGGAATAATTTCAGTTGTATTACCAATTTATGGATTTCTTATCACTGATCACCTTCAATATGCTACCGATAGTAGCACTTCTCTCGTTAAACACACGACTGATAATAACACTTCGTAAGGTGATGGGTCGGGACGCGGCGAGAACAAGTTATAATATTCCACACAACGATCTGTATGGCACAAGAACAGCTTTCCTCAGCCACACAGCCGTTTTAAATGTTCGTTTTCATGCGCTTTTGGCAAACTTGCGTTTGCTAAGCTCATTGGGCCATATCATACCTGTTAATTTTGTTTAAATGTGCGTGTTTGCTCGATAGTTTCAACTGAAAACTGCTCAGGCTAAAGTTATGACATTTGGTGTACGCAGTAGCATCAGGAAACAACCTCCTAGACCAGTTTTCATGTCAGCGTAAGTATAAAAATTACACGTCCAGAGAAGATATGCACACTTGATCGAAAAGTTTTATATTCAAAACTTGTTAGTGCATTTTAAAAACTAATCAGATTGGACAAATGATTTTTTGTCAAAACTCTTTCGCAACTGGCCGTTCATTTGGCAGTGGTGGCGGGTGACTGCACATGTTGAGTCATTTTGAGTATGCATGTAGCAAGCTGACCTGATGGGCAAAACTGCCAATGTGTGAAAAGCTGCCAATTAACCTTAACAGTTTTACAACCTCCCAGTTCTTTAAAATTCGTTAACAGACATTCCGCCTGTCATTTATTTCTGTATGCTTTGAGGAGCCGTAAATGCATAGCAATTTATGTAGATGTGGTGTAACCAGATGGTTAATGTTGAGAACCTTGAAATTCGTCGAATGGGTAGATGACAAATATATAATTACCCGTGTGTTGAGGGCTTTGCTATGATTATGGCTCAATGATCCGAAATATCAGCATAAACTCTTCTTTATGTGTCACCCCATTCGAAGTAATTCAAGGTCCTCAGCATTAACTATATAGTTATACCATATATACATATATTATAATGCGTCTGCGAAACAACACTATCGTCAATAATATTATGCATATTCATTGCTTGTTTCATGCATACCGAAACAAAAATTAGGTCATGCAGCAATTCGAACTTCTTGTGGCCATTAGTTTCTACAAGAAATTAATTGTTTAAAGTTTCTTTTTTTGTTGTAAGATGTGGTGAAAAAAGAGCTATGGTCCTCCTTATTCATATCATCGTTCCTTAAGCACTTGAGTGCGCGAGTGTTTAACACCTGCAGTTAAGAGCTCATCGCTAAATAGATGTTCATTATCTGCGCAGCGATTCAATGCGAACGCGATACTGTTTGCGGTGGTCGTATTACTTCTCGTATGTGTAGGACCGCAAGCACCAGCACGACTCTTATTCGACTACTATGGCCAATATCATGAGACTGCCATCGTCTACATATGCGTCACTCAACAGGTTTGCCGCACTAATAAGAAAACATATCTTTCTTAAGCCGACACGGTTGTATATGCTTTGAACGATCCTCGAAAGAGGGGTTTATACTGGAGGATGAGGTCCTGGTGAAAAAGCGACTAGCATTGTTCACCACTTGCTTCGAACACAACCTGCACGGATGTTGAAAGGTAAATGGTATGTTTAATGGAGCACTGGGCAGAAGGCATTGATTTTATTTACAAGAGTGTAGATTTCAAAGTTTTAAGAGGATACTTGGAATCATGCGTCTGCATCGGCCTCCATTATTTTCGAAAAATGTCTGCACGCTGCCATTTTCTGACCAACTGTGGGATGTCGCTATTTTTGTGCCAAAATTTTACTAGCCGTCAGTTTTGTGCTACAGAAACCTCAAATTAAGCAAAAACCCACATTTTTTTGTGGGAAGAGGTGGAAGAAAGGACCCGGCGGCAGGTGGTCTATGTGTGCTTGGAATAGTCCTTGCACGTAGACCCCTCCCGAGCAGTGTAGATTATATTGAAGGCATAAGCAGGCATCCATTTTTTGACTGGGACTTGTTTTCAAAATGATCATACATCAAAAGAATAGAAATCAATGTACTTTTACTGCAGTTTAAGAGAATTGTTTTCCTGATGTTTTAAACAAGCAGTTTGTACTTTTGGAACCGCAAGCCTGCAACTAAATTAGTTGTTCTGTAGGGCGTGAAGTGATTGGTGCGTACGTAGAAATGCAAGGGTGGGTAAGGTTATTAAGCTATAGATTTTAAGTGTACATACCTCCTTCCAATTTCCGACTATTTTTGCTAAGTACCACATTTAGGCAACAACTAACTGGACCTAAACTTCCGGTTCGGTATTTTTTCGATAAATTTTTCTCCAGTGAATAAAATAATTCGCAAAAAACAACTCTGAGTGGTTCGCAAATATTCAGCATGTGTTAGAATACTGACCACGCAGAGGGTTCCACATCCATGAACGCTTTTTAGAAAAATTCATCACAAAATTTCACTTCTCTTAGAGTCGATTTATTAAATTTTAAAAACTCTTTCCATTTCTATTTGCTCAACAGCCACTTGCAGTTGGCTTTTAAAATATCCTAAAATTTATGCGGTTCAATAAACTCCCTCAATTGAGCAGATGTGGGGTGTGGATACAGGTTAATGATGCCGATATCATCTTTTTTTAATTTTAAAAGATTCATTATAAGGACTGCGAGGCAGTCAACAAGCAAAGAAATTGAGTGTATCTGACTCACATTTTTGTTCGTCAATAGATTGAGGGTACTCTTAAAACTATTTGTAGCGTTCCCTTTTTTAAAAACGTTATCAAAATATCGCCTTGCATCGATCGCCTATCAAATTATTTCTCTACTTGCAAATTATTTATAGAAAAATTATGTATATATATGTATATATATATATGTATGTATATATATATATGTGCACAATAAAGCAAAGAAAGCTTCATTGTGCACCCAATATGTGCACAATGAAGCTTTCTTTGCTGCGCATTCATTAGTAGAAACTTGTCGGTGCAACACTCCATGTGCTAGGTGTTCGAACGCTTTCGACATATAGCAATGCGCACAACTGCCGCACTAATATTCATTTTTAGCATCGAACGATTCACTTACTTTGCAGCTGGTCTTTCTCAACGCGTCTCTAAATTTTTGTCTTTATTGCCTCGTAAGTCGAAGGTATCGCTCAATGCTGCAACAAACAATTAAAAGGTTATTCGGCAATGCATGGAAGTGAGTCTTTTTTTGCGTTCTGACTCATTCAGTTTCTTTTTTTTTTAATCTCGGCCATGACTGCATGTATTTGGTCAAACTTGAGTGTCAACAGACCGTTACTGTTACTGTCAGCGAACGAACGATTTTAAGTTTAATAACGAGGTATGTCTTATCATTGGAGTAGTCAGTGGTAGTCTTCGAATTTGTTGCTTGTAAGAAAAAGCATTTTTGAAGTCATTAACAAGTGAACTAGTTGAGACATGCGAAAAGAGTAGCACAAAAAAGGTGAAAATCGAATCGAATCTTTTATTTAGCCGATAGGCAACGACTATCTCTACGACAGTACAAAGACGATACAAAGGGATATTGTCAGATACGATCATAATACAGAATAGATTTCATTTCACGATGTGCACACCATTTAATCGAGAATCTTTCTCTTAATATTGCATTGTTTCTCAACACCCCATCTTTGCATCACAACACACCATTATTAACTCAAAGGCAACAGTGTGCGGATGAAAGCAGTCACTCGGTGTGTCATGGTTTTTTGTTCGTAGCTTGTTCGGAATATTTCACAGGCGTACATTTCTCATTTCGCTCGGTTACGAGTCGTTTTTGTCAGCAAATTATTCAAGTTTTCGCTACGTTAGCCCTTTTGCGTTTTCTTGGCCATATCTTTGAATTCAGTGCTGCTCAGTGTTGAAATATCTTTCCAGCTGCAGTGGGCTTTGTGTTCACCAATTTGTTCGAATTTTTTAAGGTTGTGGATGACTTTAATCGAGTGGTTTGCAGCTCGTTGCGGTACTTTAAGGTCTTTTTTCGTTGCTGTGGCGGTGACGGGCAGAAATAATCTGATTTTGGGGATTACTTAGACGTTTATTAGCATGGTTATGCATTTCGTATTTACATGTTGCTTTATTGCTTTCATATGGTAGAGAGGCTTTGAGCATGAACGAGACACGTTAGCAAAGTGGGCTCGGGAGGTTCAGCTACCTTCTAGGTGCTGGTCTAGGTTGCGAGTGTTATTTTTTACAGTTATTTTTTCTCCGCAAATCTTCAGAATGGTCCAACCAGCTAAGCGCTGTTTAGTCCGCTGTCTTCCGAATCTGGTGATAGCTGTTTTTGACTCATTGATTTTCATCTCCTTCGCTTCTCTTAGATTCTTCACACGTGTATAGAAGTTGCACGTCATCTGCGAAAAGTATCATTTTCCCGTGCGTCTCAACTTCGCTTACGCCGGAAAACAAGAAGGCAAAAAGGATAGGAGGAAGTATGCCTCCCTGCGGAATGCCTATAGGAATCTGTTTCGCTTTTGAAATCCCTTCCTCACCCAGTGTTCTTATTTTCCTTTTTAGCAGGTAGTCTTTCAATAACTTTGTTAGTTTATCATCCGGATTTACTTTGTCGATGATTTTCTGGAGGAGTATGTATGAGTTCACAATATCATACGCCTTCTGGACATCTAACTGTACTATGTAGGTTA
Source organism: Toxocara canis (assembly GCA_000803305.1). Taxonomy (NCBI): domain Eukaryota; kingdom Metazoa; phylum Nematoda; class Chromadorea; order Rhabditida; family Toxocaridae; genus Toxocara; species Toxocara canis. The sequence goes on along the minus strand of JPKZ01001412.1, from coordinate 148,900 downwards.
GGTTATTGTTCTCCATGTTCAGGAGGAATTTTTCACATATCTCCGCGAGCGCTCTGGTGATGGAGTGTCTCTTACGAAATGCATGTTGGCAGTTGGGTTAAAAAGGCTCGAGTGCTTGGTAGATCTGTGGGTGTATGCATCGCTCAATGAGTTTGGAAGCGCAGGAATGAAGACCGACAGGTCGATAGTTGGCTGGTTCTTGCTCACTGCCTATATTCTTAAATACTGCCCTGATTTTCGCCTCTTTCCGCTCTTCAATAAATCCCACATTCTGAATTACTGTATTGAATAATGGTAGAAGTTTCGTTGCAGCGAAATTTTTTGCTGTTTTCAGCATTTTATTTGTAATCCCGTCCAATCCTGCCGCCTTATTTGTTTTCAGTTTAGCTGTTCCTCTTACTATGTCTTCCCTACTTAGTGGTCTGAGAGACAACTTGTCTTGCGCTGGGTTTCCACTTAGTTTTTTCTGTGTTGGGACGCACCAATTTTTGGGGTCGCAAAGAAATCATTAAGTTCTTCTGCGCCAACTGTGATTTGACTTTTCTTCTTTTGTTTTCCTAGAAGCGCTTTTAAAACACGCCATAGCCTAGCAGGGTTCCCTTCGCATTTGCTTAATTTCTGGGAGACCTATTTTCTTTCAAAATCTCGTCGAAGACTAATTACCAAATTTCTAATTCTTCTAAGATCTGTCTTCAGGCCCTCATTTTTTGGGGTACTGGTAGGTCAGCCTAAGAAGCCGACTTCGTTCTGACATCCACCTTCTAATTTCTCCTGGCAAATATTGGTCGTATCTTCTTAACCCTACTTCCACAGGTGCTACTGCACTCAGGGCTGCATGCATATTTTCCATGAGCAGTTTGCAAGCCTCAGCAAGGGAGTTTCAAAATGTTGCCTGTTCGTATGGCTGCCAGTCGATTTTTGCAAGCTGACTGCTCTAGGTTTTCGAGTTAAAGTTTCTCTAGTTCTAGCAACACGTATAGTGGGGTGGATCTGCTGCTTTCCGACTTATCGTTTTGTATTTTATAGGTTTTGATAGGTAGATGATCATAGTTCGGTAAGTGCCTGCGATGTCAGTGAGGTGTTGTTGTGTTGGCTCGGGTCTCCGAAGCTGATGCATGCGTCCAGCAGAGTGCGTTAACGCGTGTTACAAAGCTGATAGTTTTTAGATTTCTGCTTTTTAACTGGTCGAGTAAGGGTCCTCGTTCCGGATTTGAATTAAGGTCATTCATGAATAAGGGGACGACGGTAGCTGAACACTCGTTTCCGGGGATTATGTCCCACTTCGATAACGCATTCTCCACACGACACTTTTCGGGTCTATAAAATATTGCCAGAATGATTCGCTGAAGTTTTACTTCAGTTCGTTCATATGCGGAGCAGATGGCTTTCACTGTATAGTTGAGTTGTTTCGCACGGTGTTTTACTTTTATCCATATCAATTTCCCTCTGCGTTTAATTTTTTCTCGGCAGTCGGTAACCATATCAAAGCCGTCCACATAAAATAGGTGCAGTGGGGTGTTTTTACGAAACCACGTTTGATGTAAATTTTGAAAAGTGATGCGAATTTTTCAAAAAGTGATCCCATGAAAAATTCTCCACTTATATCCGATCATCGTTCACGTTGCCCCCCCCCCCCCC
>JPKZ01001412.1:120705-135513 GCA_000803305.1 Toxocara canis | reverse complement strand
GAGGGAGGGTGCACTTTTCAAACCTCAACGTTCGGAGGAGTGAGAGCTTTTTGCTGTGTGAAGAAAAAGTCGAAGCTCAAAAAGGTCACTCAAACTAATCAAACTCAACTTGGCGATCACCAGTCGTAATAGGACGAGATCAGAGATTGGGGCAGGGTATATGAACCAAAAAGAATAGAACGCATCTTTTCTTATGCAGATCGTTAACTAGGTTAAACGTCTCGAAAAAAGAAATGACTGAGTGATTAAGGCAAACGACTGAAAAGGAATACCAGTAGTTCAGTTTCACTTCGACTAGCTTTGGTGAATTGTACCATGGATGTTACTCGTGTGACAGGGGCCAAAAAAACAACGCGCGCATTCAAAGGATCGTGTTGACGATTTACCTATTGGGGATGTGACTGGAGCAACCAGGATGAGACAAGTGTCACACATCAGGATGCAACCGGGATGAGATAATACATGGAGCGATCAGCATGCGACACGTCCAAAAAATAAAGTAAAAGGATGCCGACAACCAAACTCACAACGCTATGAAATACTACGACTACTGCAGTCTTTCATACCAGCGTCCGCCCTCCCCCTCCCCCTCCCCCCTTGTCGTGGTGAGGAATGACCCAGAAATTTCGAGCTTACGAAGAATGGCTGGTTTTAAGACTCCGCTTATTTTTTTTCTCAGGAAAATAAGGTCTTTTTCATGCTCCCTTTTCTCCGCAAGCAATCAGAACTATTCATAGGCGACTCCTCTCATCAGCTTCCTCCAGACGGAATCGCAGATGCGAGGAAGAGGTAGCCTAGGTACATCCGCAGCCGACCACCAGAACCACTGACAGTTGACCGCAACAAGAACAAATGAATTTTTTGTAGCAGCCGAAGGACATCACGAGAAATTTGTGAGGGCTTGGAGAGAGCCAAAGGTTGCTGCACAATACATGAAGCCGCAAAACACTTAACAGCATTCGCATAGCGTCTTCTGGATACCCAAAGCACAGCCAACACTAGCTTGGTTGTTTCAGACACTTGCCAGTGCATACTCGGTACTTCTTGGCTACTAAAATAAGGTTAAAAGCTTGACTGGTGGGTGCTGCATGACAATCACACTCTAGACGTGCCGCGTAGCAAAATTTCATCACAAAAAACGCGTGGGACTGCGTGCTCAAGGGCTGGCCTGACATACACATTGGCAAATAACTCAATAAACTTGCGGGTTTCATAGACTGCTAGCAAATGATGGAAACTCTGAATTCATTCGACCCGATCATTCGTAGAAATCTGCTATTAAACATTCCTACTTGTGCAACATGCCCGGTGAACAATACAATTCGATCAGCTGAAAATGCATAAAAATTTTCACCCTCTTCGAGAGAGCATAACTGTTCTCGGCAGTTAGTGAAGTGGTCTGAAAAACAGTGCCTGTGGTGAACGTCGGGTACATATTATACCTGTCGCATTTTCTACCACAGGTTTTAATGGTTTTTCTGAATGGAAAATATCTGACAGACAGATAAGCGCACGCATACATTCACACAGTTATCGTGTCATTACATGTATGACAAACGAGTGCTGCAAACCAGAAAACTGATAAAGCATGTAAAAATTGACTCGCCCCGTCCCTTTTTTTTTAGCAATTCTTACCTCGCCATGCTCTTTGTTAGAAAAAATTGTCGGCCTGTTTCATTCGCTGTGGCTTAATTTTTGGCTCGCTATTGGTATTTTATTAAAAGATTTCCGGCCTGCCTCGTTCGCATCATTCTGAAATTTTTCGCTTTAGATCATAAGCCTTGCGATAATTTTTCGTCTTGTTCTCGAAACGCTTTGGTCGCATTGATTTAAAAATTTTTAGTTTATTGTGCTAGCCATTAAAAAGTATTACGCTCAGTTCATTAGGCTTATCCTGCTCGCCTCAATTTAAAAATTTTTTGGTTTATTTCGCTCTAATTAGTTCGTAATTTTGCTTGGGTTGCCCGTGACGTCATAACTGAAAAAATTGTGCATTAAATGGATATATTTTGGTAGTTCCATTGTAACATATTCTCCCATCAAAAAATCAACTCAGAGAGTGCAAAAAACATTCACCCAAAGCAAGCGGACACGAGACGAGAACGACGAGTGCATTCGCCACGTTTGATAAAGTGCAAATTTTCTACGATTCCCTAAACAACGATACAATCATCGGTATGTTGCTTTCGCTGAAATGCTTAAATGTCTTGCATTATTTTCTACGATCGCTGGCTATGATAGTTACAAATTATTTCAACAGCCGCAAGCGGAGATCAAAAGCTGATGCAGTGCCCATGTGCGAATAAGAAGCCTCTATAAGCACTGTCCGAAAAAGAAGCTCGCAAGAGTTCGATTTAGTACGATTCTTAGAAGTGCACAAATGAAAGTAGTGCATATACTCACGATTTCAAAACAGCGGTTTCCTGCTCGATCCATGTCGCATCGACCGGTACGATCACGTTCGCATCGGCATCGTCGTTTTCATGCAAATCCACGTTCAGCGTCCACTGAAAACGCACTCAAAAGTATAATGTGCACTTTTGACGGTTGTTACCGTCAAAAATACGATCGATACATTTTCTTACCCTCGGGTACGAGAATAAAAAGTTGGCTGCAAAAAAACACTGATATCTTTTGTCAGATACTATCACAAGGGACTACCGGGACATTTCAGAAGTGACAACACCTCAAAGAAAACTATTTTGGAAAAAAAACTATTCCAAACAAGGAGACTTTTAAAATTGTACATTCTTACAGCGTCTTCAAAATTTCCGATTATTTTCCGTGCACTGGGCAGAATATCGGCAATTTTCTCTTCATTATATTTGCATTTTCTTCTCTACGTACGCGTGCATTCCACTTTTCACGCGTTCCGCCGGAAAGAATGAACATGTGTTCCGGAGTACAATGTAGCCATATCATCAAAACCCGCCTCTGTTGCTGTGAAAGATTGGCCCTTCCCCTCAACGTAGCACAACACAAAAATTTTATTGCAAGGATTGAAATTCATGGTCAAGCACAGTAAGCCTGAAAACATTTCTCCGGCCCTCTTGTATCGCCAGGCCATTTCAGTGTTATAAATCAAACTCAGGTACGGCTCGCTCATAATGAATACAAAGGTGGAGTAGTTTGGATGCCTTCGTTAAACCGGATAAAAGCCGAATACCCTACTGAAAAACACAGCCATGTTCGCTTGCTCACCCAATATGCGAAAAAATTTCAATTTTAATATTTTAAAAATTTTAAAAATTTTAATGCCCCCCCTATTTTCGAGATGGATTACCCTTATAGTAAACCAACAAGTGGAGAAAAACCAATGCGCCCATTCGTAGAAAATTCCGAGAACTGCTCACAAACGAAAAGTGCATTGAACTCTCTCTAAAAAGGCTGCAAAAAAATTAGCACTGAATTATTCTCTTAGATCGATTTACAAATCACTCTAATGAAACTTAAAGCGATTATTTACAGGATATAAACAGAAACAAGGCACAAAGTTTCGAGAACTGAAGACTGAAATGCGCACTGAAACATATTTTCCGAAATATATTTTTTCGTACTTTTTCATTGCCTCATATTTTCGTTAAATTTCTGCAAACGCTGTTCTTGCTGAGCAGTTTCGTTTGCAAACAACGGACTCCTAAAACATGCTAATCGTCCATCGTTCAGATCGACATCTGAACAATGTTCTGCCCTAATGAGATACTCTGCACACACAACATGCTCGGCCTTAAGAGATGCTCCGCCCTTGTAAGATACTCTGCCCTTATAAGATGCTTTGTCCTTATAAGGTGCTCTGCCTTTATAAGATGCTTTGCCTTATAAGATGCTCTGGCTTATAGGATGCTCTGCTCTTATAAGATGCTTTGTCTTTATAAGGTGCTCTGCCTTTATAAGATGCTTTGCCTTATAAGATGCTCTGCCTTATAGGATGCTCTGCTCTTATATGATGCTTTGTCCTTATGAGATGCTTTGCCTTATAAGGTGCTCCGCGCTTACAAGATGCTCTGCCCTTGAGAAATGCCCGCCCTTATAAGATGTTCTGCCTTTATGAGATGCTCTGCTTCCATATGATGCTTTGCCTTATAAGATGCTCTGCCTCTATAAGATGCTTTTTTGTCATATTAGATGCTCTGCCTTTATAAGATGCTTCGCCCTTATAAGATGCTTTGCCTTATAAGGTGCTCCGCCCTTACAAGTGCTTTGCCCTTATAAGATGCTTCGCCCTTATAAGATCCCTTGCCTTACAAGATGTTCCGTCCTTATAAGATGCTCCGCCCTTATAAGATGGATGCTCTGCCTTTATTAGATGTTGTACCCTTACAATATGCTTTGCTCTTACTCTAAACTCTAAACGTGTGCACGCTGGGTAGATTACCAACAGCTGGCATAGTCTACACCTCCTAGTGCAAAAGATTTATCCTAGTTCTCCTTCCGTCAACTGCTTGTGCCCACTATGCCTTTACGCATACTTTACCGACGTCCGGCGTCACTACTCACTTATTAGCCAAAAGTTCTTAGCATAAGCTTTCAAATAATCAGAAAACAAACAAAGTTTTTGCTTTTGAAGTGTTCAACAAGTGCTGATCCAAGAGCTCCTCTACCGCCATAAACGATTACACGACCCGACGACATGCCTTTACTGAATGGTGACTCTCTGAAAAGACGAAGATTTCGAACGATAGAGAGGCATTCTCAAACGGTACACGACAACACCAAATGAGCAAATTGCACTGAGCCTGCTTAAAGTGTATGCACCGCTGCACTTCCCCCACAGATTGGAGGTGAATTTTGAGCATCTCAAGAGACTCAAAATTTTGTATGACCTCTTTTTGCAACAGAAGAAAAACCCGTAAAGTAGCCTTTTTTGAATACTTTGAGCAAAGCTTCTGCGCAAGTTTATAGGTCTCTAATTGTTATGGGACTTATTCACAGCTGGAGAAAAAAGAAGTGGTACGTAAATGATTAACGCATCAATCGTTATAGCAGCCCTTTCTGATCATTGCCAACTTAAAATACTGTTCTAGGCGCACAATTCGATCACAATGTCCACATGCACCACTGAAATTATCAATGCCAATTGTGCACTAATTTAAGTATTTTGTATGGGATCGCAAAATTTGTGCGCTGTATCCATGCTCCGAATATCAACTCCGACCCGATTTTTCTCAACTGCCGACAAGGGATTTCTCAAACAGCACTAATATGGCTATGTAATCTAAGCATTTTTCTGGAGGTTGTATAAAAAATAGTACTTGCAGAGAACATTTCCAAACTAAGGAAAAATCTTCCTCGTCGGCATTCATTTTCTCGTAAACATTTACATAAGTCACTTAACGATTCTTCCCTCCCGAATGAAAAAGAATTTAAAAAATTGCGGATGAGATGCAAAACTACACGAGAAAACGAGTTAAATTAGCGGACACATATCATATACACACCTACACACGCATATGCTACGCATGCAAAGCGCGTTTGAAAAAGTGTTGCTAGCAACAGAACGAAATGAGCCGCTGAGCAGAACGAATGCGCTTAGCGAGCACGGATGGGATGCAAGTTGTTGAGCGAGTGTTTTAGCAGCTGAAATCGTTTACTCTGAGCGATTGTTAGCACCTTAGCACGTTACCGCTCGGGCCTTCAGTGCGATATCTCGATGTTACTGAGGCAATCGCACGCCGAGCACAGCCATCCCTTCGGCTGTTTTAGCCTGTTGTTAACCACCCGCCAGCTGGGCTGCCAGTGGTATGGTGGGAAGCAGCCGGGAATCGAACCCGGGTCTCCCCGTACGCGAAGTTGAGGCTCTACCACTGAGCTATTGCCACCCACCTAACATGGAAACACATCGGAAAAACTGAATATTTCCGATTAGCGGACAAATGATAATAAAACTCGATCAATATTTTATAAGAAAAAAAATAAAGGATTCTTCTTCGTAATTATGCTGAACGGTGCTTACAGCACATAGTTCTTATCCCATCCTCACAATAATTACTGATCGCATCACTGGAAGGTTAGTTGGCTATGGACGGACTGCAAGCTCCGCCGGAATATTTCAACAAGTGAGCAGAAATGCGTTTTGGTGGCATGCGCATAAAGCAACATTTGCTTGGCACGATATGCGTTTTGGCAACTCCGCCCATCCGACCAGCCGGTCTCGTAGACGTTCCGCAAATTAAGAAATTTTAATATTTCAGATAAGAATCCATATACTCATTTTTTGCGCTCTAAACGGAAAAAAATGTAACCTGATAGGTTGCAAAATGCATGCAATTTTCTTTGTTTCATTCTTGTGCACATGACTTCCCCACGGTTTACAGGTCGGGCTGAACTTTGGCCCACCGTGTCTCCTTACGGGGTAGACTGTACCCAACAGATTTCGTAACTCTCTGGCTTTCGTGATTGCAGAGTTGAAAATACGTGCCACATAAATGGCTATTTTAAACGCATGCAACTAAGCGCACCAACAAAACGTCAACATTATTGCTTTAGGAAATACAAATTTGCCAAAACCGATAAGGTTTTTTTCCTTAAGGTTTGTGATATGGCTGCAAGGCAGATACAAAGAGTGAGATTTTTGCAGGCCTTTTTGCAAAGCTCACATCCAGGACCCTTAAATTTACCAGTCATAGAGCTTCCATCAAGCGGTTGGTTGCCAAACTTCAAGAAACTGTCCGACCTACTAGACGCGATTATTGATTTCATTTCCACTTCCAGGGTCCGTGTACTCCTTTGTGCAGCACGCAACGACGACACCTGCAAACCTTCCTCAATGCATAATCCTAGCTCACTCAAGTCATGGTCCGTGCCCATGAATCGTGAGCCAGAAAATGCAAAAATACACAGGGGCAAAACTAAAGTAAAAACAAAATTTTAGTTAGCTGCGGCGTAAGCCACTCCTCAAAACGATGGCAATAACCATAATTCAAAAGGTAAGTAACGCCGATATTCGTTGCGTTCAGCTAAGTCGACAACTTTCTGAAAAGCAGCTCCGCCGAGCCCCATGGGCAGAATTTGAGACCGTTCGGCTCCCAGAAGCGGTGTGGCGAAAACTGGAGTCTATATTTGCGTTCAGCGAATCCAGTAAAACTGGTGAAAAGTTCTGGTGAGACTCTAGCTCCAAGACTCTGAACTCCTACTTGATGCATAATGACTCCAGGATCATCAACTGGAATATGTTTGCCGAAACAATGCTCCGTTGTTGTTATCCTATATCTCGTTTTTCACTTTATTTTTTTCGGGCAAAGCGATAAGAAGCAATAGCACCGGCGGAAGCTGTAATATGATGCGTTTGTTTGCAACGAATAGCAGTTGATGTGTATGACGCTAATCCACTTTATTTGCTACAAAAGTTATTCTATATCGATGTTGCAAATGAGAGCAACTTCCCGGGAAAGGCACTCGAAAGTCCCAACCACGTACCGAGCAAAACGAAATTCGCATCCAAATCTATCCGTACTCATCGATTAATTTCATCCATCACATGCCAACAGTTCTAGAACTTCAAGCTAAAACATTCGATCGCATGCTTTCGGTCCGAGCCCAGACGGTGGAATAGTGGGCACCGAACGGCTGATAGCGATTAACTGGCAATAATCCATTGTGTGTACGCAACATCTGTGCAATGCAGTAGGTTGATTGATTGATCGATTGAAGTTATTTATTGTTGGATGAGAAATAAATGTTGTACGTGTGACCTCTGACAGTGGAAAGTATAACGGAAAAGCCGAGAGTCGAACTCGGATCTCTCGCTTACCGAGCGAAAGCTCGAGCCGCACCAATGAATATAAGGCTTTCAACAAAAAAATTCTAAGCGAACAATAAATAAACACGAGACTGATTTCTAGACAAAACAGTGATATATGTAGAGGAAATGTGATGCTTAAAGACGATAAATGGAAAACTGTCCGTAATATAAGGCATAGTCTAATGATGATTTAAGATATAAAAAGAAAAATTATTGGCTGTCCCTTGCAAAGAAATATGTTTTATTATTCATGGCATACTGTCGTCACCCGTTGAAAACGTACTGCGCCAACGATTTTGGCTTTTTTGAAATGAGGCGGAAGTGGCGAAAAAAAAAAGAAAAAGCATAGAATTGGGAGATAGTTAACTCGTTTAATAGACCATTACATTCATCAGGTCTGGTGATCGGCTTTAAAACTGTTAAACGTTATTTTGACATTACTTTTTATAGTCTAGTCTTTTTTAAAAACTTCTATTTTCCAACTCCACATATGCCTTCTTTATCAGATGTAAAACAAAATAAAGACATCTCTCAATGTAAGAAAATTACCATTCCGGTCAAGTCGTCGTATTTGTGATCACTTTGCATTATCACACTCCACGGCCTTCTTTTGCGTTTGATTTGGTCCAAACTTCATTTGTTTTTCAATGTCGTACGACTATGCAACAAATTCACTGTGGATGTTACTTCTATGCCAACTATTCTTCAGTTTTATAGATTTCCACGCAATTACTTCATACTTTTCCTCACTCGGTTCTGCTCGTTTATTTGTATACTTTTTGGGTTTCAGGTTCTATACACTTACGCTTTCTGGGTTTCGAGTTCTGCTGATCTTTGTTCCCCTTTGTGGCAACTGAGGCCTTATATCAAAGGCATAATGGCACACCGACTGACCTCCAGTCTACATCGATTGTCCTCTACATCGACCATAGCACATAATATGCAGAATCCTGCTCATAGAGATGCCTGGCTGAAAAAGGCCATCGAAAAGCGCATCACCTCGTCAAAAGTCTCCACTCCCTACCCTCCTCCCTTAAAGTAGTTTATTCCCTTCAAAACCGCCCTTCACGAACAGACCGTCCCTAGCTCTAAATCCATTTCCCAAGAAGAGGACGACAAATTCTTAACGAAATCAATCACCAAATTCATAGTTGTGTCTTTATGCTATGTAATGTTAACGCAACGAACATCTGATAGATGTATTACATAGGGCTATGTCTTTCGCTCTAACACTCCACACTTTGATTTGACTGATAAGTGCCATATCCCTATTATTACTACTTATTACATGGAGATATGAGCCGGTTTTTTGGCCGTTCGAGCGTTACGTCCGTCGAACACAAAGCATACAATTGCGGATGGCATGTGTATCGTCGTCGTTTCCAGTTTGTTCAAAGTTTCTGTCTCACCCAAATGATCGTCGATTCAGTGGAGCGGACTCACATTTCTCCTTGCCCTACCGTGGATAAATTTCCCAACCATCAATACCCATGCTCCCGATTCAGAAGCAGCGCTCCACGAGCGATGTGTGAGTAATCGATCTGCTCGCTGGCTGGCTGGCTCGCTGGCAGGATGCCAATTCATAAAAACCATGCAATAGGTGACGCGACCACAAAGAGTTGTTCTGGGGTAGTGGGGAGGGAGATGGTCGGTGCGTGTTTCGGTTTTTCCTCTTCTAGCTTTTCTTTGTTGTCAGTTATATGACGTACGTATACGCGTGTATTATATGTATTNGTTTTGGTTCTCAGTGAATTCAAGTTTTGTTTTGAGACATGCAATGTGTATGTGTGCGAAATGTTAACTCCCCACAAAGAGGTGCGAATACTAAGATGTGCAAAAAATCAAAAGGTTAACTAATTAAATGCGACCAACAGTGTTCATTGGCTCTTAATCGCTATCATTGACGGTCACGCTAAGGAAACACTTTAAATACATATCCATAACTTCTTTCGAGGTCATGGCCTTAACCAGTGGACAAGCTCGAAAGCATTAGGCACATTCTGGATTTTCTGGATTAGGAGCCAGCTTTGTGGATTATAAGGCTATTTTTTTGGTGAGCGCTAAGAAATAAATAAATTAAAGGGACTAACATGCACGAGTAGCTTCTTTTCTGCTTTGATGATGCGACAATCTAATGAATTGTTAAGCGAGTTTAATGCTAAAGGATGCCTCGATAATTGAAGGTTGTGAAAAGAGAATAACTCATTGCGATCACAGCATGAGAGTCTAATCGTGTTGTCGTCTATCCTGTTGTTGGGTAAGTTGTTGGCAGAACCAGCGCAACATTTTGCATCGTTGAAAAATTCGGTCAGGAATGTTTGAAGATTTCAAACATCCAAAAAATCAGACGACATGGTTGAACGATCAAAGCTACTTCCACCAACTTTAGCTGCATAAAATTTTTGTATTAGCGATGGCAACTTGATTAACATCTGACTATGCGAAGAATGTGTCAGTATATGAAGTGCACTTTTTTTTGAGTGTGAATGTTTCAGTTGAGCACCAAAGCGATGGCACTGCGCAAAGTGCGCAGCAATATCGATCGGTTGTTCGACAAAAGCCTCACCGATCTTATTAGAGGCATCCGAAATAACAAAGACTATGAGGTACGACTTCTTTACTTGCTATTTAGTTCGCTTATTCTACCACACCGGTTGATTGGCGCTTAGGATTATGTGCCAAATGGTAGAGCCTAATGATCGGCTGAAGAGGAAATTTCGATAAAGTGATGCGTTGGACATCGTAATCTTTTTTTTTTTTTTTTTTTTTTTGAAATAATTCATTAACGCGTGGATTACACTATGAGGAAAGTTCAGTTTTGGTTCTCAGTGAATTCAAGTTTTGTTTTGAGACATGCAATGTGTATGTGTGCGAAATGTTAACTCCCCACAAAGAGGTGCGAATACTAAGATGTGCAAAAAATCAAAAGGTTAACTAATTAAATGCGACCAACAGTGTTCATTGGCTCTTAATCGCTATCATTGACGGTCACGCTAAGGAAACACTTTAAATACATATCCATAACTTCTTTCGAGGTCATGGCCTTAACCAGTGGACAAGCTCGAAAGCATTAGGCACATTCTGGATTTTCTGGATTAGGAGCCAGCTTTGTGGATTATAAGGCTATTTTTTTGGTGAGCGCTAAGAAATAAATAAATTAAAGGGACTAACATGCACGAGTAGCTTCTTTTCTGCTTTGATGATGCGACAATCTAATGAATTGTTAAGCGAGTTTAATGCTAAAGGATGCCTCGATAATTGAAGGTTGTGAAAAGAGAATAACTCATTGCGATCACAGCATGAGAGTCTAATCGTGTTGTCGTCTATCCTGTTGTTGGGTAAGTTGTTGGCAGAACCAGCGCAACATTTTGCATCGTTGAAAAATTCGGTCAGGAATGTTTGAAGATTTCAAACATCCAAAAAATCAGACGACATGGTTGAACGATCAAAGCTACTTCCACCAACTTTAGCTGCATAAAATTTTTGTATTAGCGATGGCAACTTGATTAACATCTGACTATGCGAAGAATGTGTCAGTATATGAAGTGCACTTTTTTTTGAGTGTGAATGTTTCAGTTGAGCACCAAAGCGATGGCACTGCGCAAAGTGCGCAGCAATATCGATCGGTTGTTCGACAAAAGCCTCACCGATCTTATTAGAGGCATCCGAAATAACAAAGACTATGAGGTACGACTTCTTTACTTGCTATTTAGTTCGCTTATTCTACCACACCGGTTGATTGGCGCTTAGGATTATGTGCCAAATGGTAGAGCCTAATGATCGGCTGAAGAGGAAATTTCGATAAAGTGATGCGTTGGACATCGTAATCTTTTTTTTTTTTTTTTTTTTTTTGAAATAATTCATTAACGCGTGGATTACACTATGAGGAATGATATCGTTGTACATATGTACGTGAGCGCATGTATTTATGCTGATGCGAATGTGATATGTGTATGCAGCGTCTATATAGTGTGCGCGTTTCAGCTGAAGGTCTGTCGAGCAAAGTTTTGCGCTATAAATATCTTAAATTCGTATAAGCTTCCATTTCAGTTGTTTTTTTCGTAGCCTTACCAAATCAAATGAAAAATACCTAGAATGTCGGTCTAGCTTTGGTTTTAAATTTTTTTTTTTTTTTTTTTTTTTATAAATCATCTTGGCGTACAGTATATTGCCAAAAATTTGGATCATTTCATTTCGGGGTCTGATGAATTGTGGCTTAGAGCGATGCTGAAGTGATGGAAGAAATATGATGAAAAAGAGTGACTCGACCTGGAGTGTTGAATTCCTCGTCAAAATGTCGATATTATTTTGTTCGATAAGACTGCTTCGGATTGATATGAGCGCTAGAACATTGTGATGGCAAGGCTTTAAGCTTCCACGCCATCGTTGATGTTTTCGTGCATAAGCTCGAATAAGTAATGTTTCAGTATTGCTGATTAACCTACAGAAGGAAAGTTAGTTGGCTGATTTAAATGCCCATCGTCCCATGTAAGCCAAATTTAATGGCTTCGTGAATTCATGCATCTCTCATCCATGTTGACATGAGCGGCAATTTCTACACTCGAATACGTCAAAGCATCTAGGCTATCCAGTGTGAAAGTATTTGAGGGGCAAAATGCCGTTAGCGAGCAATTTCCATTTACAGTCATCGACTAGGTAGATTGTCGCTCACTCCAGTCAGTGGCAGTCGCATTTTCGTCGCCTGGAAGCTATCACTGCTCCTCAAACTTTTGAATAAAATCATAATTTTTTTGTGAGCACTTTCTTTTTCCTCTATTTATGTCTATCTTTAATACACTTGGGCTTTTTTTTTAAAATGCCCTGCGGCCTGTGAATAGGATTTTTGTCGGGAGGTAGGATGGGAGCAAATTTTGGAGCCATCGCATCATATTTTTCATTCGCAGAATTTTTATTCAGCAGCTCTTGTCTATCTCTGTCTTATACGGGTGGTTTTAGCTCATTGCTTGTGTCCACAGTGAATGGGTTTGGATTGAGCATTTCTCTAAAATACCCTTACCCAATCAGGCGAGTGATCGCGGTGTTGAGGCTTATCAGTGAAGAAAAGGCAAGTACAAATTATACACCAGCAATTGCGCAAAAATTTTTGTCACCAAAAAACATAGCAAGAAAAGAATCTTCGCAAAGTGCTCATTATCGTAGCAGTTGTATTTTTAATTCAGTTAGGGTTTGCGCATAAAGTGATCGGTAAAAGCAGGCTTGCCTAGCGCGTAAAATTGTACATAATATTTTCAAATTGTTACTTCGATTTTGGTGAGCTTGCGGGCAAACTGAGTTCAAATTTGACAAATTTGTAGCATGTATTTTTGAGCGCCCAATTACCGGTCGCGTTCACATAGCTTTCGGTGCCCTTTAAAAATAATAGAAACTGTTTCTAGACTTTTAGGATCATTCAGCTCAATTTTAATTTAAAAAAGAACAAAAAACTTGAGGAACGTTCAGCCTCCCTGTTCCTTTACACAAGCATTTGTCCTAGTTTTAAATGTGTGGCGGCGCAGTACGGATGCAGATGCTGTGAAACATGCTAATACGAATGTAGAGCGTCCAAAAAAATCGAAGTAGCGGGAAGGGGGCCGAGAATGTGAGCCCATGCAAATGCCAAACTTGAATATCATGATCACATTTGAAATGAACATCGTCAAAGACCTTGCAATTGCAGTCGGTTCACATTCTTTTTAAATAGCTCTTAAAGCTCAGTCAGAGGGGGGCTGCACAGTGTTTTCTTCCAGAAAATTTGGACAGATTTGATTTCTTAAAGTGTAGTCCTAGAAATTTAATAGTATTTGGGACTTTCTGAACTGCCTTCGCTTTTTTTCGCTGTTTATTTAAAGAATAAACTAATAGGAACCATGCAAAGATCGTAAAAATTTGCCTAATGTCACTATTACAGATATTTTCATTGTTTTATGGGCTTCTTAAGAAAGTATTGCTTTTGGATGATAAATTGGATGTGTGCATGTATACCAACCGTATCTGTTTTTGATGTGTTGATATGTCATTCATAATAGGGTTATTGTTAGGTTCCAATAAAGTGACCCATCGTATAAGCGTGAAATTCTTCGAACTTCTTTTTTTTTTGCGAGGCAGTTTTGGTACCTCGCAAAAAAAACTGAAACGATTTTTTCGGACGGTACTGTCGCTTTGGTACTTTTGGTACGTTGGATCTTCGGATAATTCTTTTGCTGGTGCCTTTCGAACTGCTTCGGAAGGTACCAGCAAAGTTGCAAATGAAATAGGTGCAAATTTAGAAGGGGATTTTTCGTAGTTTAGCTTGGAAAGATGTAAAAGCATAACATACGCTCATTTGGCTTTACAGGCACGATATATTGCATCGTGCATTGAGGAGATCAAAATGGAGCTAAGGCAAGAGTCTAGTTTTGTGAAAGCGAACGCCATCGAAAAACTTGCATATGTAAGTGCTTTTCCACTCTCAGTTTTAATTTTTACCTAACTGTTCTGTTAAAGAGAAGCACAGTTATGGGAGTGTTATTCACGTTTAACTGATATCACCAAGAAGGCGCATTCAGCCGACAGAAAATGTGAAGTAGAGACGGAAATCATTGATCTGAAAAAAAAGTTTTTAAATTAATCTAAATTAGCCAACCAAAGCTGCAAATATTTTTTTTTAAAAAGAATGTTTGGAAACACCTAGAGGTGAGGTTGTCATGAGACTTTACCAGATTCGCGCCAGGTAGGTGAAAGAGGATGTTTAAAACAAATATGATCAAGTTTTCGATGGTTTTGGAAACGTACTGTTCCAGTATTTCTTGCGAGTTACATTCAGTAAATGTCATCACCAGAACCAGAACTGCAAAGTAAACTAAGATGGTTCCGGTCCGATCGATCCGATGGTTCAATCCTAACATTTTTGACAATCTATAGAAGTTGAGTGAATTCCTCTCGGAAACGGAATGAGATAAGAGGGTCAGAAGAAAGCAGTATTGAGATCATTTCTTCTTGCTTACGGTCTGCTATTATTTTTGCAGTTGTTCGCTGTTAATCACCGTGGGAATAGTATCAGATACTATGGGAGAGGGGAGGGAAGTGGT
>JPKZ01001412.1:90043-109442 GCA_000803305.1 Toxocara canis | reverse complement strand
AGGGGGGGGGGGGGCGGCGGCGGCGGCTTATTCCGACGGATTGCGGTATCTCCCTTGTGTCACATGTATTACCGGACTCGGCGTTTAGTGAGAATAAGAAGGTGCAGACGACATATGAGCTGGTTTCAATGCAAAAACGGGGCCATACGTTTGATGAATGAAGGCGGAAGGGAACCTTAGGTCCATTTTTGGTTGTGTGGCGTTTTTATTGATTCAGCAGTTGGCAGCAGTGAATGAGCTGCATGAGTGAGTGTGCTTACAATGCAAAGTGAGTGCAGTAAAGGAACGAACACCTAACGATTGCTTTTCGTAGATAAGCTTACCAGTCTTGATCGACTCCCACCTCCATGAGAGAAAGAGGAAGAGGGGGTGGTAATCGCAGCATCATATGGCGGTGAGGTTGCAGCTCGCCGGTAAAAAATGTTGTATAAAGAAAGAAAAAGAGGGAAATTTTTTTCTTTTTTAAAAGGAGCTAGAGGAAATGAGGTGACGAACTGATACAAGCGAAGATTAAAGTGACCATATTGGGAAACTGGAGGAGAGTGTGGGGAAGGGGGGATTATGTCCTCTATGCGTTCAGCGAGTGCGGTCGTTGTGGCTATTTTGACATAACTTCAAGTAAATAAAATCATGTAAAAGGTGAATGAGTTATATATTTGCTTAGTCTAGTTCACCATAAGTGGAGGTTTTTTGGAAGGTGTTATGGAATAGCTAAAAGGTTATGAGAAAGTAGTGGATTTTTACTAAAAAATTTTATAGGTGAAGTAAGTCGAGAGAATCCCAGTGTCCCTAGTGCGCAGAATCTCGAATGGATCCCATAAAATCAGGAAATTTCTCCCTATATATTTCACATGTCCTCATTCTTTCACCTATGTCTTTACAACCAGCGAATTCTTATTAAGCTTTGGTTAGCTACGGTTGGTGGCTCGAGAGTTGAGTTCTTGCACTAGGTCGTGCGTTAGTGTGCCCACGTTTTACTTTGAGTGTTACGACGCCTTATGTTGTGTGATGTTCATTGGATTTCAAAGAATTGTGATACCTTAGGTTTGTGGGAACAAAGTTTTTGCATCTCCTCACTGTAGTCATATCCAGAACGATGTTCATTCTTTTCCCGAATTTTCTAGCAAACTGGAACACTTCCAGGAATTCACGATAAGAAAAGTTTTTGAGTGCGTATTATGGCAGCCGGATAAATGGTAACATGAAGAACACAAACTCAGAAGGCTTTTTAGCAGAGCTGAAACAATCGGCGATCGTAGGAGTGCAAAAGAAAAAGGCGACGATGCTTGAAGGATTTATGCTATATGTCCTTTTGCGGAAATACATGACTGTGCATTTGTCAAGTGGAAATGTTAACGGTATATTAATGTTTTATATCAGTTTTAAGACATTGTATGATAACATCGGCAGCCAAACCAGCTTTTAATTCTTGCTGAGTTATTGTATCACTCTGCGAAATCGCGCCATCGATCAATCGTTTTCATTGGCGAGGGAAGGGAATTTGCTGTGTTAGTTAATCGTATTCTCAGTTTAGTGTAATCGGAATCTTGTTTTGCAGCACATCGGCGATGTCATTGCTCTACGAGTGCATAAATACGGTCATTGCGGGTAAGTATTTAAGTTCTTTCAATGTTTTACAAACAACAATCTTTCCGTAAAGCATGACGATTGCTCACGCAACTCTCTTAGCAGTTATTCAGTAGTTTATGCCCAAGCAAATAGTGCATTGTCGTTGTTATTGTTCTTGTAAGTACTTTTCGTTCACGCTGTTATGACAAATGTGTGAATCCGTTGATTAAAGTTTTAGTTTGATCTAGTTTGATCTAGTTCATATTTTCTAGTTTGACTCGACGGATTGTCGAACCATCCAAATGGAAGTTGTCACAAGACATCTACTTATTAGTTAAACTAGAAGGTTAAGAGGTATCATTAAAACAGGTCCGGACAATCGTTTGCCTGATGAAAGAATTCCCAGTTGGCTGCCTCAGTTTTTTGCGTAGGCAAAAATCGCCCAAGTAATCTTCAAACGAAGCAAGAGGGCACGGTTGGCTTGGTGTCTGCTTGGCTAGATTATAGGTTGATACGCTTCGGCAGATTTGCAATTTATAGGGCGCATTACAGCTATATGGTGTCTGTTTGTATGCGTATATGTTTCTGTCTCTCTCTTCCTCTCTGTTTGTCCAGTAGTTTCAACTAAGAAATCACTGAAGCCACAATTATGAAATTTAATAGCTATAATCTGTACCCTGAGGCATGGATTATAGTTATAAATTATAGTTGCGATAACTTGTAATTATAGTGCCATGTAATTATAGCACAGTAATTAATTCAATATTACAATTATATCGTACTAGTGAAACTGTATCTACAGTCTGTACCTTTTATCCCCAATTTGCAACCAGCTTGCCGACACCGACGCAGATGGAGCAGTATCCTTAAACGGGGCTAAAAAATTTCATGCAATTCCACCAGCTAGCTGTCTGGCATACTTTCGCTCCTGTATTGTTTGTTCTATAAAGCGTTTTTTTTTTCAGTGTTGATAAGTGTTTCATCAGGTGCCCCAGGCGATCATACAGCCAGCATACAGGCGAGCGAGATTTTTCGCGTTCATTTCTATTTGATTTGGGAGCGATGCTGTTGGCAGAGATTTTCTTCACATGCTTAGCCGTGGCAGATGTAGGAAAACGCAGTCCAGACGAGTGCTAGCACATTCAGTAATTGAAAACAAAAAAAAGCAATTTAAATTCCGCACCCGGCTAGCAATTCACTGACTGCGGCATGAAAATGAACAATAATATGGAACAGTATTTTTCCACCTTATATGGATGCCACTAGTTGCTGTACTGCGCAGTTGGTATGTCACCAAAGGGAGCTTCCGAAAGATATCGAACTTGAACCATTCACGTGTCATTTGTTCGTTTCACCCGTTTAACTAAACATATCAATGGTAAATTCCAAATGTCTGAAAGCGTGAATTGCAGCTTTGCGTGCAAAAGTTGGGTGTTCTAATCGAAGATTCGGATCAGAATTTGAAATATCTTGGATTGCTCGCAATGGGCAAAATCCTTCAGACGCATCCGAAAGCCGTCCAGGCACATAAGGATATTGTCCTGAGGTGTCTAGACGACAGAGATGAAAGCATTCGACTCAGGTATCCATAGTTATCCTTTCACTTCAGCACATCAACTTTTGTTTAGTTGTTCCAGCTTTTTGTTACGATAATGATAATAGCAGTAGTAGTCATTGCATATGTTGATATCATGGCAGTCAGTAAGTTTGTGGCGTCGGGTCTTAAGACCGCGACGATACTCTGCACGATTGGAACTTACGTTCAATCAATGAATTTGACTTGCAGTTCCCGCGATCTTCCACTGAGGTTTTCTTGTGGGCGTGTTCATGTGTAGCTTGCGAAGGATTGGAATTCCTGAGCAGGGGACCAGGAGAGTATATTCTTTACTCGCCAACTCATTGACTTACCCGCTGTTTATTTGCAAAACCTCCATGAAGTGTTTTGGACCACCGCAAAGGCAATGAAAGGGGGAAACAAATAAGTTGCCTAAGTACTTGCTCCAGGAAAATCCCTTTCGTGCGCCTTAGAATAGTAGCATTTTGAAGTGAAAGAGGGCTGTTTTATTAGGTATTTTGAGCAGAAGCAAGCGTAATATCATAGGTGAGCTTATTCCCCCACTCCCTTTCCTGTCGCCGCACCGTTACCGACGACGGGGTACTGCAGTTCCCGCAGCATGCTGATCGAGCCAGTCTTATTGAGAGTGCTATAATCAGTCAAATTATAGAGCACTGGATCTTTTATATGGAATGGTGTCAAAGAGGAACATAATGGAGATTGTGCGTAAATTGATGGAGCATGTGGACGCTGCCGAGGGATCGTTCTATAGAGATGAGCTCCTTTCGAGAATCATCTCTATTTGCTCTTATAACAACTACCAATACATCACCAACTTTGAATGGTTTGTTGAGATTTGCTAACTAAACGCTTCATTTCCATGGATAAACACACGTCATCTATCATATTACCTTGGATAAAACCCTTTTTAGCAGTAAGGTTCATGCCTTTTTAAAAGTAACCATTTTGTTCGATGAAGGGGTGTGCCCACCAAAGGGCATTGTTCTAAGTGGCATGTTATCTATATCGGCGAAGAAAAAATGGTTAAGAATTTCTTTTTGCCCTTCACTTGTGCAGCAATATTGTGATTTGTAAATTCCCACTTTTCAACGTAATTACGTATCACCTTCATAAACGCACAATGCGTTCAAAGGAAGTCACTGTAGAAACTGCAGTGCTCATTCATGCATGAGCTATTTGCTGATTGACAGGAAAATGATTGCAGTCAGGAAGCCAGTTTAAGGAAATACATAGTCTTTGAGAGGAAGACGAGGACGGAAACGAACAAGAGCTATGAACGTATAGTGCCAAAGTTTCTTATGGAACGAAGGCAACGCAGTGTGTGGATCAGCTGTCTTATTTTTTTTTTTTACCATTTCCAAGTTTCTGCTCTTAATTTATGTTGTCGAAATTTTAGCTTGGAAGCCATGGTGTACTTCGTAACGAGAAATCACTGAGATCATTTGATATGTTCATGTCAACGTTTGTTTCCCGTATCATTTTGCTGCCATTTCAAATTCGAAATCTAAAATAGAAGGGGGTGGGTGAGTTTTGCTGTTAGTTCTTTAGTCAAAATGCGAATCTTTTGCTTTCTGAGATCCCGAAATTCGCGTTTCATAAGACGTGCTTGTTGTGATATGGATTGCCTCGACGAAGTAATTCTGAAAACTATAAGAAGAAACTAGGGTCTCTATGAAGAAATTGAGGCGTCGATGAAGTCAGCGAGCAATTGGGCAAAGGAGGAATATGTGGATGCGGTCGAGAGAGCGCCTTTGCATCTCCGCACAACCAGCTTTATTTAAACCCTAAACAATCGAGGGTTACTGTCCTCCCCCATACCCCATCGTTTTCTTCAAAGATTGCTCGAAGAAACGCGTTTTATTGTTTAGCAAAATTTTGCTGCGATGTAGATGATGGGAAAAGCAGTTTACAGTTTCGGTATGCCGATTGTTGACTAAGAGGAAATTGCGAGTAAATGGATGATACGTTAGGGCGTAGTCTCACCAGTTGAAAGAAGGATGCTTTTTTTAAAATTGCGTTGTGGAAGTTCATGTTAGGAGGTCAGAAAATAGTTATATATTTTTTTACAAAAAGTTTTAAAAAGTGTATAAAAATATGGTCTTAATAGAGTAAGTATTTTGAGGTATATTTCGGTGCTGGTCGAGTTGACCAAAGTAGAAGGGACCAAACATGGCGCTATGATAGCGGAACAGGTAATCATTTTCCGCTTATAGCTTGTTATGCCGTCGTGTTTGTGTGTTTACTATTTAGGACATACAATGCTCTTCGATATGATTTTCTAATGAATTAATGTTTTGTTAAGTTTCTCTTGGTGGATGTTGGTAGGTCAACAGAATAACGTGGCTAACTGAACAGAAAATGATGCAAGAGCACTCTAACCTAGCGCTATTGGGGTATCGAGTTTTGAGTAGAAGTTGAACCGTCGTCCTGAAACGGTCTGGCTGGAAGGATGGCATCAGGCGGAAGAGTTGGAAGACAGTTGTAAAAAACTAAGGTTAGGCAGTTGTAAAAGACTAAGGTTAATGGAAAGCCGATAATAGCATCTAGAAGATAGGAGAACGGACGAACGAGCTGCTGCTATCACGAAAGTATGAAATGAAAGGGCGGGCAAGGTGAACAACAGTAAAAGTGCTTTAAATACGTTTCGGTCGTAAACTTTGGCATTTTTTTTAAAGTACTGGCCAGACCATGTTTGGGACGCGTCAAGACTGTCCGATGGTCCTGTGAAATGTTGGCGAGAGTTTCGGAAAATGTTTTGGTATAGACTGAGGCCGAAGAAGGTTTGATCAGTGACGAGGAGTTGTAAAATGAGAAAAGCGAGTTGTTATTTCTTAGTTCGTACAAATCGTTGTTTATAAAGCTTCATTTTGCGCATTTATGGGTTGTCATCTTTAAAATGACGCGAAAAAAAAGCCTAGTTTGAACTTCATACGAAACTTGAGTTGAACTGAATTGAATTTTTCCTTGTCCGTAAACAGAAGGGACAGTGCCTTTAGCTCGCCTAACATGGAAAGTAGTTGCATGCTCCCAGCGTCATTCCACTCTCCACTCCATATCCTCTTACTCTCCATCGTTGCTTTTCTAATTCTTCTGACTATTATATATAGAATCTTGTCCCTATTTGCATTTAATTATTCGGAGCATCTTACTGATGTGCGTTTTACACAAAATCTTGAAGTGCGCGGGGATTGCATGATTTCGGATCACTACAGAGGTATATTTAATTGAGGAGGGGGGGATGGAGGGGGGGCGGCAGGGTGAGGTGCGGAGTGGTCCTACCAAAACGTCAACTAAACCTGAAAGTGTATCGAATTTTACACCGATTTTTTTAAATGAAATGGCACTTTAATAAGGGGAAGGTGAGATTGAAGTACGGCAGGGGTCTAGTGCAGACGTTTTTCAGACAAAGTGATTGAATTTGAGGGGTGAGACTGTATTGAGCGAGAATGAAATAGAATGGTTACTGCAATTATATATTTTAGATGCAAGATGTAACGGTTCGCGTGCAGTCAATACGGCATTTTTCGGTGTCCCAAATGGCTCTTCTGGTGGAGAATGCGAATTTGCTATTGGCAGGCAGTGCGCAACATCGCAGCAACATTTGCGAAGTTTTGCTCGCTGCTGCATGGATATGCGGAGAATATGCCGAGTAGGTAGCTTTTTTCTTTTCTTTCTTTTCTTCACTGATGTTCTCCCTGAATTTCTGAATTTATCGTCGTTGTAGAAACGGGAACGGTGTTAGTCTGAACTGTATGAGCAGAACATGTACACATTTTCATAACAATGATTTGCTAGAGTACTTCAAGGGCTCATAAGTGCCATTGTATGTCTGACTGACTAATTGTAATTGCAACTCTATCACAACTTTTGGCATTTAAAAGATTCCCCAAGTTTTAGCCCGTGTTGTTTTTTGCAGAGAATTTGTATAGGAGGATTTCTCGTTGCTTCTCCTTGCAGTGGTAATAAAGTTTTTATTTAAATAGTTTTTTTTTTCTGCTGAAGTCTTCAGTCTTCTTCATTAAGTTAGGGTGAACATATTCAGGTCCTATGTATAGGTTTCCATGCAGCTGGACCATTTATTCAGCGAAATCGCTACCCACTAACCTGGCATGCGGCTATCTGATTGGTAAATGCAGATGGGTGTTTTTTAAATTTCTTCGGAATGTGTCCGGCTAAATAAACGCTCTTATTCAACGTATTGAGGAATGCTGCGCGGAGGCGTAATAAATGTTATTGTTGCAGACACGTATGCAATGTTCAGAGCGTGCTGGAGGCGATGTTGAAGACGAAAACTTCGGTGATGCCTGGCCATATCCTTAGTGTATATGTGCAAAACATAGCTAAGCTTTACGCACTGCTGCTGCAAAAGGCAGAGGCGGAAGAGGACTGGGACGTCATCGAATCATTGGACAACTTAATGCTTTCGAAGTTGCCCGAGTTCGAGCTAGCTGACCATCTTGAAGCTCAAGAACGGGTAAGTGCTGTATGTTTCAAAAGTGCCATGCAGTTCTATTTCTTTCAATGTGCTCGTCCAAAACAAATGATGTTAGCTTTAGCGGTTTCTGAATAGTAAACAACGTTCGTTTATCTTTATCGTTTATCATCAAAGGACAATACAAATTTCGTAAGCTGTGAATCGTCCGCACTGTAAGATGCGTTTGAATCAAAAGAGCATCACATGATAGGAACTGCATAATGTACGCATAGGGCGATGTTGTTTTTATACTATTTCTTCTATTTGCTTCCGAATAAATAGATTAGGATATTAGGTGGTAACCATCGAGCAAATGCGTCTTTAAACCGCATCCCGTCATCTATCTCTCTGTGTGCATCATTTACCCCTTAAATGCATCGGATGTTTTGAAAAATATTATTGGTTGATCGTTAATAGTTCGTTGTCTGTTGCGAAATTAATCGTCTTGTGATCTGCGGTTCGTACTCCGGGAACTGTTCGGCTTCAGCTTGTCGGAAGGTAGGCTTAATTAAGAGGTAATGGTCTTGTGCGAAGTAACTCCGTCAGAGTGGACAGAAATAAATGCGAAGCTGTTCGACTGTTTTGTCAGTTTTTTAAAAACAATCTTGCTGTGCTGCTAGCTCCGTTTTATAACAGTTTATAGTCCGATCACGAGCTAAGGTTGCAGTCTTTTAAAAAAAACAGTCTGAACAAAATAGGAAGGAAAGGGAAGTTGTCCGGAGAATTAGGGTTAAGAATTGAAGCGGCCATCAGTTAATCCCGGGTCCAGGTGACGATTTTTATTAACTGAGCGATATTGTTGGTTTGTTTCGCTGCAAAGTACTGGCAGAATAGAATCTGCGAAATCTATGCAAGGATTGATATTCGGGCCATGATGCGGTCGGATTCCTCTGGACTAGAGAAAGAGAGGGAGAGAGCGATTTCTGCGATTTGTACTTCTCGTCTGTTTTTTTTTTTTAATATATACACATGTATGCGGCTTCTGTGTTGACATATTTCGGTCAACATAGAGGCTGCATATTTAGGATAGTTCTGCTTTGTTGGCAGACCAAACGGTACCGGTTATTACTGTTATCGTTTGAACTCTGTGAACAATTTATATAATGAATTCTTTTGCAGGCTTGTACTCTGATGGCGATGATTCGTGTTGTGGAACGTTTCCACGCAAATCGAGAGAAAGTCGCAGAGGACTTTTCAAAGTTATTTGAAGGAGAGCTCAATCCGGTTGCACCTAAAGCACAGAGGAAAGTGCCCGTTCCTGATGGGTTCGTTTATCGCCTAGAAGTCAAACATGGGAGGGAAGCAGAGGAAATGATATAAGGTGTGAACAGGTGATGCACACCACTGTGCTTCAAAGAGATGAGAGCGTTTTGATCACAACCCAAACATTAAAAACAATTGAAAAGCACAAACTCAGCCAGTTAATATCATGATCCCACTTTATAAGTTGCATGGAGACTGCTGAAAGAGTATAGAGTAGTGTCATTGTTGATGAACTGCAGCTGTACATTCGATACTCATTTCGGACTGTGAACGAGTTGGTAATTTTTTAGACCCACATTGGGCAGGGGTGTTTTCTTAATTGGTGTGATGTTGCAATACTATATGGCGCTCTTCTGAAATTTTTCTTGGACGCTTCACAATTTCTATGTCATTTCTTCTACACGTTATGTTTGAGGTATTTATTACCTAAGTGATTCGTTCTCTTCAATCTCTTTTTTGTGCTATTCAGAATAGCGAGCGTTGGTTTGTAGTTCGGCACAAACTGTCTGAGCCAGTAGAGTGTCAAAGGATCTTTTTTTATTATTGACTTGCAGTATGATCAAGGGCTGTTTGTAAGTTTAGGTTTGAGACATTCCTTTAAATGCCATGCGGCAAGTTCATAAGTGAGTCCTATTCATCTCGTTGGTGAACGATACAACATAGCGCTAATAGAGTGGAGTATTTTACCGAATAGCTGAGTTGCAGTCTCGATCTGGACGCGTGGATTCATGAGCCAGAGCCCGAAGAGGAGGGACTCGAAGAATTTTCTTCAGAAGAAGAAGGGCGACAGTTTGGTAGGACGGCGCTGAGGTCGGAATTCACCGGATTCGGAGGTCCGCCGAAGTACAACAGTGACGATGAAGGGATCGCCAGGAAGACCTATTATGATGCTAGAGAACCGACCGAGGAGGAAATTCGATTGGTGAGTGTGCATTGGTTGATGAGTTCGTTCTGGAAAAGTTCACGTTACCTCACTCATTTCTTTTGTTCAGCCTCCGTCAGTTTTGCTTTTATACCTTTTCCTATACCTCAGTCCATGTGGTTGGTGTTGAAGAATTCGCTCTAGCGCGGTGAGTTGTTAACAAAGATGATGGCGCCTGCACTTCGCAGGTGTGCGATGTTTCTTGCTTCAGACAATCCAAGTTTGTCAAAGCTTTCCCTCAATTGTAAATTTTTCCCTTTAAACCAGAAACATATTGCAACATCCTACCACACTAGTTTAAGGGACCTCAAATTCGCTTGCATTAAGATTTGTAACTAAATGTCGTATTGCGCACACAAATTTCGAATTTGTGCAAAAAAAGCCAAAACCAAGCCAGGATTTGGTGCGATAATCTTTGGTTTTTTCTTGAAAGCTGTTGAGAATACAAGCTTCATTTTAGCTGTACGCCCACCCTTCTGATGCGTCATGCAAGGTGAAGATCGGCTAACGTAGTATTTTGTTTTGCCTGAAGAGCTTGATGCATCGTGCATGATGTTTTCATAACTTGCCTTCTTGTACGGTCGGAGTCCTATGGTCTGTCGAAATAAGCCAGCTAAATGAGCGGGATTGGCGCACTGGATAACGTGCGCCGTTGAATTGAACTTTAAGACACTCAAGAATACCACGTTCCATTCCTCCATATCCTGATAAAATCGACTGCTATAACCATGAACGAGAGTTGCCGAGGCGACCTCTACCGCAGAGGTTGCCAGTAACCTCCTTAAGACATTCTCTACAAAAAGTGGTGAATGTAGTAGATAGGTTTTGTCTTTGAATATGATTTTTGCAAAATATTTGTGACTGTCGCTCCTTATTCTTTGTTGGTTGCAGCGTCGTGAACAACGAATGCATGAGATCGAGAACAATCCGTATTACATGAAAGGCGATACGAAACCTGCACCCACAAAGCGACCAAGCAAGTTCACTGGACGGGATTCGCTCGAGAAAAATGAATCTACACCTATAGATCTGCAGAGCCCGTTGGAAATTCCTGGTATTTTTTTCAAAACGTTTTATTTTTATGCTAGCGTTCGAATAAGGGTTGTTATGCTGGTTGCTTTGTTCACATTAGTTTTCGACTTCATCCCGTTCACCACGACGACCTGAGTAAGAAATATATTCCGTCTTCAACTATGGGTGAAATGATGAATATCACTCGCTGGTGGTTAGGCGACTAGTTATTTCATACAACACTAAATCGAAATTCTGTAGTGTTCAAATTATGGTGCGATTCAAATGTGAGAAAGCCGAGAACAGGAAGCTGAGTTGAAATCATCTGTCCTTCCGTTCTTCTGTTCGTTTACTGTCATAGTGAATATTACGCGCAATAAAGTCGTTCCGTTGCAGTTATATTGTATAAAGCGCTTTGGTTGTCCAGTATTTCTTCCACCTTACATCCTCAAATATGGTTGTAACACATTTCGCAATATGCCTTTCTCAAAAAGTTTGCAAAGATTGGCTCAACGCAATGGGATACATCAATATTTAAATTACAGGGGTTTGGCTCGAAACAGTGGGGTACATCAGTAACATTTGTGCTTTCCAGGTGTGGTTGGTCTAGATCGATATATGCAGCAGCAGCAGTCGACATTGACGTGGAAAACGGCGAAAAAAGGAAAAAAGAAGAAAGACCGAAAACGAAAAGATGCGAAGGCGGTACTGAGTTCAAGCGAGGAAGATGATGTCCCTATCGTTCATCAAGTATACCACTGTTTTCTCTCTAAGGATGCCTCCTTTCTCTCTGGCATTGACAGCACAGCTCTCCTTTCGACTCCTCTCTTCATTCTTTCTCTCATTCCCTCCTTCCTCATGCCTGAGCGCAAAATATTATTCATTGCTTTCGGTTGAAAGATTCTGCTAGTGCTTGATTTCGCTGATCTTACGATGCTGTAGGGTTCGAACACACTGCTACAGCGTTGGACGATAGTGGTGTGAGTAAAGCATTGTTAGGTTCTGCTGTTCAACGGTTCAAATTCTACACTTTGAATCCGAAATTCTAGGATAGAGCTCAGGTGCAGTGAAGCGTTAGATAGTTTTTGGAAGTGTTGCGGGGAAGGAAAATCGAATGTTATCAACTAGTAACCTTGGGAAGTTACATTTTTGGTTTGAAGCAGCTGAGATGAGCTTAGCGGAGAGAAGGCAGCTTGGTAAAGGTGAGTAAGAGGGGAGAACTATGTTATCATTGACCTTGGACTGGTAATGGAGAGGAAATTCGGGATTCTGCCGTAAGCGGCTGATCGCGTTTTTAATCGTATAATCGTACAGTATCTCAGTGGTAAAATATTTCTTTTTTTTTCTGCCTACCTGGAACAGGCCGAGCCATATTAACATCAAAATATTAAATCCTCATCGATCATGAACAGAGGCAAAGTTCCAGCTGTAGGAGCAGTTTTGAGAAATGGCGGATTCCGGACGGTCAGGTACCTCTTCATTTTTGACCACCTTTTTGAGATTCACAGTTATAGGTGTAAATAATTTCTCCTCTTCCCCCTCTATCCTATTTCTGCTGTACCTGTTTTCTAGTTTTGTGCATTTTTTTTTCTTGCGACTAGTTTATGTAAATCAGATCATTAGCTTTTTCCTCGCTGATTTCCACTGGTGGCTTCCATCTTGCTTCAGAAATTCGGCTGCGTGTTGTGTGTAACATACCCAGCTTGTGATCTTGGAAATGGGTGTACGCATCTGTAGATGAAACCTTCTCCATTTCGCCTCTCTATGGAGCAGCTTTTTTTGGAGGGGGAGGTGGGAGGGAGAAGAGAGAGGGAATTATGATTGAAAAAAGTCGAACATCTCTTTGGAAATGGCCTTACTGCTATAGTCTTGATGAAGAATTAGAAAATCTTCATTGCACAAGGTCGCTTAAGAAAGCGTTGGCTGCGATCGTTTTATGAGTGACTCAAGACAGATGTATTATTTCGAGGCAACTGAAACTGATTTAATCGTTCGAAACAAACAAACTACGGCTACTTTTATACATAGCAGTTTTCTTTTGGCAGTTCTCACCTGCATTTGATCCGATCCATGCGTGCCGATGTTTTCATTCATAAGTTGAATTATTTTCGTTATGCGCTTTAACTGATGTTTAAATAGGCCTTTTATGACCACAGGGAGTGTAGTCTTTTCAACTTTAAGCAAGGCAGGAGCGATAGAAGAGAGTGTTTCTGATAGAGATTCAAAATTAAAAACATTTGAATAGCTGATGTGATCAAGCTAGAAATGTTTAGGTGAATCGGGCAGACGGAGAGATGCCGGAGAATGCGAAATCGACAGACGAGGAGAGCGGTCCTGATAACAGCGTTAGTCTTTTTTTTTCACGAGAGCGATTGGCAGAAGTAAATTGATGAGAAACGAAATGAGTGAAACTTGAGATAACTTAAAAGACTCACCGGAAGAAAGGAAGATAGGTTTTTTATGAAAACTGGAAGTAGCAAGAAGTTATCGACTAAAAAAGATAGGTACTCCTACGAATTGCAAAATTATGATAGATACTCTTATGGATTGCAAAAATTATGATAGATACTCTTACGGATTGTGAGAATTATGATAGACACTCTTACGGATTGTAAGAATTATGATAGATACTCTTACGGATTGTAAGAATTATGATAGATACTCTTACGAATTGTAAGAATTATGATAGATACTCTTACGGATTGTAAGAATTATGATAGATACTCTTACGGATTGTAAGAATTATGATAGATACTCTTACGGATTGTAAGAATTATGATAGATACTCTTACGGATTGTAAGAATTATGATAGATACTCTTACGGATTGTAAGAATTATGATAGATACTCTTACGGATTGTAAGAATTATGATAGATACTCTTACGGATTGTAAGAATTATGATAGATACTCTTACGGATTGTAAGAATTATGATAGATACTCTTACGGATTGTAAGAATTATGATAGATACTCTTACGGATTGTAAGAATTATGATAGATACTCTTACGGATTGTAAGAATTATGATAGATACTCTTACGGATTGTAAGAATTATGATAGATACTCTTACGGATTGTAAGAATTATGATAGATACTCTTACGGATTGTAAGAATTATGATAGATACTCTTACGGATTGTAAGAATTATGATAGATACTCTTACGGATTGTAAGAATTATGATAGATACTCTTACGAGTTGTAAGAATTATGATAGATACTCTTACGAGTTGTAAGAATTATGATAGATACTCTTACGAGTTGTAAGAATTATGATAGATACTCTTACGAGTTGTAAGAATTATGATAGATACTCTTACGAGTTGTAAGAATTATGATAGATACTCTTACGAGTTGTAAGAATTATGATAGATACTCTTACGAGTTGTAAGAATTATGATAGATACTCTTACGAGTTGTAAGAATTATGATAGATACTCTTACGAGTTGTAAGAATTATGATAGATACTCTTACGAGTTGTAAGAATTATGATAGATACTCTTACGAGTTGTAAGAATTATGATAGATACTCTTACGAGTTGTAAGAATTATGATAGATACTCTTACGAGTTGTAAGAATTATGATAGATACTCTTACGAGTTGTAAGAATTATGATAGATACTCTTACGAGTTGTAAGAATTATGATAGATACTCTTACGAGTTGTAAGAATTATGATAGATACTCTTACGAGTTGTAAGAATTATGATAGATACTCTTACGAGTTGTAAGAATTATGATAGATACTCTTACGAGTTGTAAGAATTATGATAGATACTCTTACGAGTTGTAAGAATTATGATAGATACTCTTACGAGTTGTAAGAATTATGATAGATACTCTTACGAGTTGTAAGAATTATGATAGATACTCTTACGGATTGTAAGAATTATGATAGATACTCTTACGAGTTGTAAGAATTATGATAGATACTCTTACGGATTGTAAGAATTATGATAGATACTCTTACGAATTGTAAGAATTATGATAGATACTCTTACGGATTGTAAAAATTATGATTTATCTTCTCGACGATTGTCCGTCCGGTTTCAGGGATCCTCAAAAGACGTGGTTTTTACTTTCAGAGTTAACTTTTCCAGCTTTAAAATAATCGACAAAGTATTTGTGGTAAAATGTGAATTTGCATTGCTAGCGCAAACGAGAGATGAGAAAAGAATAACGTTGGTGATTGGTTGTATTTATAATCTTGTTTTATGTCAAGGAGAGTAAACTTGTACTTTAAAATGAGAAGTTGTGATCTTTGGAGAGTGATAATATAGTGGAAGGTTTCGGAAGCACTGCTGTCATGAGCTAAGCGATTATGAGTGTTGTCGTTCATCATGGACAGTTCTGACAGCACTGTTTCAATTGCAGAATGATATGGATGCAGTGTACAAAGCACTAGACATCGACCTGGAAGAGCCGCTCAGGCCCGACGAGCAAGTGCATCCTCCACAGCCATATGCGCAACCGCATGCTGTTGTGCGCGATCGTCTATCTCACGGGATTCAGCGTGATGACTTTGCCAGTAGTGGTGCAGCGATACCGCTGCATGTGTATAATGGTTTATCTACGGCCGCTAGTACCGTTAATGGACATGCCGCCGAACATAGAGGCAAAGTGAAAAAAACGAAGGCGAGCAAGGAGCGCGGAGAGAAGTTTGTCTTGTTAAAGCCATTACTCTATAATATCATGTTAATTTTATTTGTTAAAGTTGTCGGCCGATTGTTTGCGATATGCGCATTGCTCAGCATCGATAACATTCGGTGACTTCCAGCGATCTTATGCTGTTCTTTTGCGTTGTTGGAGGCGGATTTTTATGTGGGTTTTTCCTGTATCGTGGATGCTTATCTTCGTGCGATTCTTTGCTCTGATCTTGAGCATTATTTGTGCTTTTTAATTTCGTTCACCTTTTCGCATTCAGTCAACCGTAAAAATAGAAGTGAACTTCGTGGAATAGAATTCCGTCTACCTGAACTATTCCATTCGTTTAATTTTTCTCGCGGCTTGTTAGGGTACTTCTACTGCGTAATTTAATTTGTCGTCCAAAAGTGAATAACAATTTCTTGTTCTCTTAGCAGTTTATTTTGCCATTATTTTAGAAAGCAGCAATCCGCTCACATAAACGTAGATATGTGGACAATTTCTGGAGTATTTGTTCATATGTGTAAGCGCTCTCTACAAGTTTTCAACTTGCTCACTTATTTTCGTCTGTTGGCGCATCTTAGACGATGCACGTTGTTCCCCTATCTCCTCTTCGTCATTTTTTTTTCGTTCACTTTTTTTTTTTCTGCCGGCATGCTTACTAAACCAGCACAACGCTGAGGTCCTTTAACCATCGATTTGATCTGTATTCTACACATGATGGTTTTAGACATATAGAATGCTTTATAGAACTGGCGAGAGAAGGCGTAAAAAGAAGAGTGCATCGAAAGGTGAAATAACGACGAAAAAAGCGGGCGCGAAATTAATTGAAGGTAGTGACGAGTGGTTGCATAGTTCGGAGGCCACCGAGGCTGCCGCAAAGGCCTTGGTTGAGGCAGGCAAAACACCACGGGTAAGTAAGCAGCATATCAGTTCAAACTATGTTAAACGAATGGCAAGGTGACGAAACTGATAGGTGCATTGTCCATTCCTTATTATACACATTGGGCATTGGTAAGATAACAGTGCGTCCACTAGTTTTAGAAACCATCGACTTTCTGAAGAAGCTGTTTTATTCCGGAAGAGAATGACTGATGATGGTATTAAATGATTTATTTAAAACAACAGAATTGCAAAGGAAATAAATTGCGCGAACTAGGGTAATGAGCTCATGCGATTCGTGGGGTCCACGGAGATCGATTACTCTGGTTAAGAAAAAAGCTCTTATCCGACACGGTTTCAGAACGGATCACTTTCCTCTTCGTTTTACAGTTTAGATTTGGATGGATCTATAGTAGTGGCCAGTTCCGGTAGAAAGACAACTGAATTGACAAGTTTAGCGGCAACGTGAAGAAGTCATCAGAAACAGTGAGGTTAATAGCGCGGCGAAAGCGTGTGATAGTGGAAAGCAGCGTCACAAATGACGCATGCAGTCGTTTGTATAGCGTGGAAGAAAGGAAGTGATTGGGAAAGTTACAGACAAGGAAACTAGCTGTGGAAAAGGACATTTTTAAAAAGATGGAAAGAGGCTTTTATGCGAAATCGCAGATCCCGACATCTGTGAAGGAAGGGGTAGGCACAGAACTATGAGAGCCGCTCATATACGGACGAAATCCGCTGAAAGTTCAGTAGTGATCTGTGTTCTTTAAAAGCTACGGTTGTGAAGGCTGCTGCCATGCGTTGCTTGGCCATATATCGGCAGCGCATGGTGAGACGAAGCGCAGCAAAGAATGGCAATAGCTTAGAAAAAGCAACGCGTTGGAAACATCTCCCGCGCAGTGGTTGAGCTTGTAGTATTGTATGGCTAGAGCGGTATTGTGTTGCGGAAGCCGACGACGACAAGCTGGACATAAAACAAAAGGTCATGGAGCGAACAGTGTACAAGATTTTGCTCTCCGATAACATATCCGGCGATATTCGACGACGGTTTATAAGGTTCTTGCATGTTGTCCGGGCAGTGCGTAGGCAGAAGAGAGGAATGGCAGAATGGTGCTTATACGGACAGAAAGTGGACTTGATTATCTACCGGCAGGAACATAATTGTTTAGAACGTCCTTGGGCTGGCCGCGAAAACATTGATTGGACCGAATGGTAGGAACATTCAATCAGTGATAGTCACGGAGCACTGTGGTTCCAAAGCTGAAAGAAAAAGTGTAATTGAGTAGTGGCCACGAGCACAAGTCGGATCCATGTAATACAGGTGGAAGTATGAGAAAGTTTGCGGAGAGCACTTCTAGCGAACGATGCGCGTTGTGCGCATAACAATCAATCGGTTCATTGCAGAAAACGGAGAAAAAGACAAAAGAATCAAAGAAGAAAACGAAACGCGCGCAACTGGTGGAGGGACCGATCGACAAAGACGTCTATGAGGTTTGTGCTGTACTGTTTCCTCTGTATTCTTCGTGTTTCCCTGTCGTTTCTCAAGGATAGATTACTCTGCATGTTTACATTTACCTGGCTGTAGATGAATTTACGATACTTCGGTTTCCGAATCTGTTGTCACCTCAAAATTGAGCTGCATCGTATTTCGATCGTATTTTCTATCTTGATCTTTTATGCTTTTCTTTTCCGCATATTCCTTTCACACACTCTTTCCTCTTGTTTTGAATTAGTTTCGGGCTAAATTTCGTACTTGAAAAAGTGAGGATGCCTGAAACTACGGTGCCCCTAATCTTCGGGACTGATGAGCTCATTCATTCTAGGAATCCTTTCACTGTAGTCATTCTTGTGCTGTCTGCTGTATTTGCTCAGTTGTTTTTCTTTTTTACTCTATTTGTTTTGACATGTTGGTTAGAATGAATTTCTTATTTTGGTAGCTTCTCAGTGAACATACTTAGGAAAAGCACATTTATAGGTGACGTCAGGAGTCTGCACACCAAGCAATCCGAATTTGTTAGCTGGATCATCATCAAACGGAGCTGTTACACCGCAAGGCAGTGTTACTCCAGATCACTATTCTAAGAAAGACGATCAACTCACCGCTGTTCCGCTCACTTCTTATGCGCACCTTGGCGAAAGCAAAGATTTGAAGCTGGTTGCGAATTTTGCTGCTTATTGCCTACTTTTGACGTCTTCCGATTAATGATTTAGCGTTGAGCGTTTGCAGCTGTAGTCAGAAAAGGTTCATTCGGTCTTGAGACGATAAACTTTTTCCTTTTTAAAAGCATCGATGCTAGTGATTCGCTAGATGTCATCAAAATGTCATTTATAGGCAAACAAGGAGCTGGAAATAACTCAGTGAGAAGTATCTGTTCCTCAAACGTTTCAGTTATTGGTCAGAAGATTTCAAATACTTTCTGATTTGATTTTGGGTCTTTCACGAAGTGGTTGCATTTGCATCCCATAACAAATGCTAGGGAATGTGGCACTGCTCGAAGATCGCTTCAGAGTTCAACGATTTTAAGCTGCTGAACGGCCTTAACCTAAACCACAGAGATGCTGTTTTGCTCATGCTTTCTGTCCTGCGCATTTGTTGAGAAAAACCACCTGAGTCCGCTATTTTTGTTACGTCGGAAGAAGGGTGATGAAGAAGAGCGTAAGGAAAGGTGATGGAAAGAATCGCACTTTCCCACCTACGAAAAGCAGTAGTGCAATAAACTTGGATGGGTGTATTTACAGTTGTCTCTCAGCCTCCCTCTTTGCTCGTCCCGACGTCTTGGTTGCTTTATGCAGAACAGTGACCATTTGAGGATACGCACTATTTCAGACGTACGAGACACGTGTTTCAACGGTTGATGCGAACCAGGTGGCAGTGGGGGTGTTGTTCACGAATACAGGTGAGAACACCATCAGCCATATCGAAGTGAATCTCATGGACACCCTCAATACACGGCTCATACGCGACGAGGCTCTTTCTTCAATGGTGCGTGCGTGCTGTTGCGCTGCTTCTATTCCCTTTTATTGTTTTGCTGTGAAGCAGTGATGTGCGCAGAGGGAAGGA
>JPKZ01001412.1:54400-67111 GCA_000803305.1 Toxocara canis | reverse complement strand
AAGGTCTATGAGAAACTACGTCTTAGGCCGCAGATCTTTTTCCTATCTCTTCCATCTTCTCATTCGACACGCTAAAGCATTGTTACTACTGTAAGTTATGCTACGGTAAGTTCTGTGCCTGTTAACCCAGTTAACCTCGAATCAGAAAACCGGTGACCAGAAAGGAATCGAGTAGTTTGTTGAAGGTTTGTGACATAATAAATTTGTTTCATGGGATCTAGTAATCAGTGAATTGTCACCTCTCACTAAACTGTCCTGTGACAAAAAACAATGATCGAAACAATTAGTTATCCTTCTTTATTGTGCTACAATGAGTTTGAAGAATATTTGTAATCAATAGTTTAAATGTTTTATGTGTTTTATTATATTGTAAGAGTAGGTTAAGTTTCGCAATTTTGTTTTTAGGTGCTAATCGAGAATTTTACATATTATCTCAGTTCGAGTTTGATACGACATCATTTGCGCGCGTTTTCAGTTTATAATTAAGGCATCGTATGTCTCATTCGTATTGTTTGAACATCTTTAACAAGTTTGATGATTGTTTCAGTTCCCATTTGGATAATTTTGGGATATGTTTATAGTACCACATATTTTCTTAGAATATGTTTTTCTTAGAATATTATACGTTTTATTTAGGTAAGTATCTAACTGTCATGGCTTATCATGTTATCTCAGATGGGCCCCATGATAATTGAATTTTTGGCGACCAGCCGAAAGGAGGCCGTTTCACAAGGGCTTGAGGGTGGAAGGGGCAAGAAGTGGATTGGAAGGCAAAAACAGGATTCTTGAAAGAAGCGTTTTAACATATTTCTCTACACATATCTTTAAAAAGGCGTAGGAGGAGACGTCGACGCAAGAAAAATGAAAAATAGGGTGCTATTTTTCAGGGGTGTTCAAAGAATTCCTTTTGAGACGAGGTGAGGAACTCTTATTTTTTAGGACTCGACGGAAAAGCTTTATGCGAGAAGGGAGGAGGCTGTATTTTTGAGGAGGCCTCAAGAAAGGGGCTATAATTTTAATGATGTTTAGAGAACGGCCATGTTCGGTGTGGTGTGGTATTTGGTGGAAGTGGAGGTATCACATCTAGTAGCCTCATTCCTAAGTTCACTTTAGTGGTCTTCCGTTTTACATGAACTTTCCCCTATTTGCTTTCTGTTTTTGCCATTCTCTTTTTTTTGTTGCTGCGGTTGCGCGGTATTCGTACCTCATCTTTGCCTAACGATTAATAAATTGTTTCTGGCTTCCCAACACCTCATTTGCGGTCGGTTGGTTGTGGTAAGTGAATCTTTTCATTTATCCTTGTTTTATAATTACTCTTGTCATGTTTTATTGTTACTCTTACCATTGGCAGAACGTGTAGGTGAGTGTGTTCCCATGTTTTTGCATATTCATAGTGGTCATTTTGCGTATTTGAGTTTTAAAAAATGAGAACACACCACTCATTTCCGTCCATCTTCTTGTTCTTTCCGCCTCCTCCCTGCGGTCTATCCATGCGTGCATGCGGATAATGAATGTTTGCCTAGTTGCCGCTGAAATATCCACTAAAAGAGATATTTTGGATGCTTTTTATCAAAATGAGTGATCGATGCTGTTTTGTTCTTTTTTAATGGGTGCTAATGTATGCGCGTTTTTTGTTTGTATTTTTGACTGGATGCATATAAAGGAGAGAGAACTTCTAATGTATGAAGTTTCAATGCTGATACACAGTCGTCTTTGAAATTTCCACTTTATATTTTTGACGCTTTCTTATTTTTGCGCTGCTGCCTGATGAGTGATTTTTGCGATTGTGAGGTGTGCACTCATTTGGCGGATATCAGTGCGGTGAACGAGGGGCGGTGCGTAGGAGAGACAAAATGGAGCTGTAAATCTGCAGTACGAGAATAGACGAACAAAAACTTGCATGTTCTTCCGCTCCATGAAAACAATCAAGCTGAAAAGTTTTGCTTCGCGACGTTCTATATGGGTGAAGCGTTCAGCGACGGGTGAAGCTCCTCAGTTCTGACAAAAGTCTTTTCATTTGGCGTTGTTTGCCCAGCTTGTGTGAATTTGCAAATTTGATAAAAGTTTTTCAGCGTTAGCGATAACATTTATGTGAGCGGTGTGCGAAGGGTTGGCAGTTAACGTTTTTGATCAGTCTTATATCATCAGTCATCTGGTCGGTGGTATATATACTAGAACAGAATAATTATTGGACATCGTCCTCGCACTCTGTCAACGGATGACGTTGAATTCCACTTCGTTTTTTGCATTACACTTCCCCAAACATTCCGGAAACTCGTAAACTACACCTCTGTTAAGGACAAACTGAAAGCAAGGTCACCATCTTAAACATGGAAGTGCGTATAGGCTTTGAAGACTTACATAGCAATGCGTGGAAACCATCAGTTTGATTCACCGGCTGTGCAATAGCAAAACGAAATGAGATGAGCGAAGAGGTTCGTAATAGGTGGATGGGTTGGTTGGAGAGCATCTGGTAGGA
Organism: Toxocara canis; assembly: GCA_000803305.1. Taxonomy (NCBI): domain Eukaryota; kingdom Metazoa; phylum Nematoda; class Chromadorea; order Rhabditida; family Toxocaridae; genus Toxocara; species Toxocara canis. The sequence goes on along the minus strand of JPKZ01001412.1, from coordinate 64,632 downwards.
AACTAGAAGCGGAGAAATGGCAGATTCAAGTTGCGTCTACTATTAAAACTTGTATGCCAGTATACAGAAGTAATTATTGTTATTAATTAACCAAAGTCTCTTTGGGCATATTTACGTCAGTTAGGTAAAGCGCATGAGGTGAGAATTGGAATGAACGATACATTCAATTTTATACGGCTGAGAGCTGCTAACTCATAAGTTATGTCCAACTGCTGTATGATGTATGCTCAGTTGGATGATGTTGTGTATTCTGTAACTAGACTGGGTACGAGCAGAATATAACTGGTGGAGGTAAAATGCGTATAGGTAAAATTGGAAATTGACGCGTTAGCATTAGTTGCAATCATAACATCGTGCCCTCCTTTAAGGTGCCTGTGTTGTTCATTCATTATGCACGATTGACGCCAGGGGAAAGCGCTCATGTTGAGCAACTCTCGCGAAGCGAAACGGCTAATGTGTCAGAACTATTGTTTTCTGATTCTGTGATCCGTAATAGTTGTGCTCCGGAATGGATGTTATACATATGTGTGCTTGTCAACTTGCGAGCTTCATTTGATCAGCTAGAACAGCTACCATGAACGAATTTGATAACCGAGGTCTAGCAACCGCAATTTCGGTAGGCCCATGCAATTACGTTGTAGCGTAAAGTGCAAGCAGAACAATTAGGCAGTAGAGGTAGTTCAGAAAGATAATTGCTCTTAGTTCAGTTCCTAAAACTAAAATCTAGACTTACAAGGAACAGGACATTACGCGCTGCAATTAAGCATATTTGAATTTTTGCAGAAGAAAATAGTAGAAAAATTCCGAAAAAAAAAACGAACAAAAGTTTTGGAAAAAATTGGCACACCAAGAGCGAAAACAGTTTTAAATATATCAACAAAACGTTTTTGCAGCACATTTTATAGAGCGCATCAAGAGCAACTGTTTGCTGCGGCCGGGCAAAATCTTTGTGCAGAAATATTTGTTGGGCGTTTCTTCTAATTATTGTTGAACACTTATAGAATGAACTAGACTGTTCCCCATCAGTATTCCAGAATGTCCGTCCCTTGCCAGACTTCTGGCAGGCTCTCTAGCGGATTTTGTCTTATGCAGCGATGTTACGGAGCTCAGTGGTTCAGCAATAACGAGGATAAAATTCTTGAGAGGGATTTTTGAGAGAAATGAAATTCATCTGGAACAAGTAAGCTAGGGATTTTTAAATATAAAAGAAAGATTTTTAGAAAGGTAGATAAATTAATTAACTAATAGGCCACTAAAACAACAATTGACGAAAAAAGAAGTGGTTAAAAGCTGCCACTAATTTCATGGGAAGCCATTACTGATAAGTGTTTATTTAGGTGTTTATTTGGTGCGATTCAATTGCTTCATGAACAGCAAACAAGTTTAGCTTGGTTAGACGAATGGACTGCACTCAGAAAACGCAAAAAGATGCGCGACAGATTGTGGACGGTGTGATGTTACGATGTCCGATAATAGCCTGAACGCCAAAATTTTATAGCAAAATTTTTCATTCAGTATGCGCCTATGGCGAAGGATAATGAAAAGGATTATGTTGCAAAAGGGCATTGTCGCAGTTAATGGAACAACTAAACTGGCCAAGCGAATCGTCTCTCTTTTGCCAGCGTTGACGGCGGCTGTCGGCTGTGATTTTATTTGCTATGTGCACTGGTGAATATGGGAATATGAAAGGAACCATAAGAATTTGTTTGCTTGGCAAATGAATCTTTAAAACAAAATGCATCGCTATCGCAAATTCATTTCAAGATTCTTAGATGCCGTTTTGCTTCGAGCTTCGAGCTTTTAAAAAACGTTTATTTGAAAGAAAACAAACAGGAAAAACAAAAATATCCGAGGAGTGAAGGCTGATGTATGTCGAAAAAGAAGAGAAACGAAAAGAAATGAAAGAAACATAAAAGGAATGAAAGGAACAAAATGAAACGAAAGAAAACGAGGAAGATAGTGACAGAGAGGGCACAGGGGGTCGAGAATCAAGTATAACTGCATGAGATGAATCTGTTCGGCACAAGATAGGAAGGTGATAATCTACCATATCACCTTTTAAAACAGCAAAGTGGTGATGCACATTCACAACTTTGGCGGGAAATGAATTCCAACGGTTAGTTAAACAATGTGCAAAAGATTCATAGGTGACGCAGTCCATATGCTGTTTATGTGGCTGGAAATTATGTAAAGTTGTTTTGTTTAAAAAAAAGGGAAAAGTTGAGATGGATCTGCGTGGACTAATCCGAATAAAGTCCTGTACATCATCCGTCGATCTATTTTTAGTTGTTCTCAGTTCGACGGTTTCAAAACCCACAAGGATATGGCGTTCACAGCATTTGGCCTTTTCATAACTAACTAATAGCTGGATCTCACCACGAATTCTTGAGTGCCAAACCTGCGGGGCATATTCGAGCATGGGGCAAACAAATTTTGATAATAGATGCATAAACACGGCTGGTGGCCAAATTGAATGGTCGAATAAGACGTTGCAATAAGCTGTTTGAATAATCTTGCAGATGTGGGACTCAAGCGATAAAATTAAGGTCAGCTAGAATGCTTCGATGACGAATACGTTAAGAATAAAGTAATTTCAACGTTTCGTTTACAGTTCCCTCAATTTTCTTTCCCTGCAACTGGACGGGAAACGAATAGGGAAAATGGATGAAGAGTATCTGAATCGTTAATGACCTCATTAGCAAGACTCTATTTCCTCTTTCTCTCTCTCACTCCCCCTCTTATTCCTGAGAAAAAAAAAACTGTAAATTTCTTTAAAAGTGGAAGGAAGTAGCGTAGTAGCGCTACAAACTTTTCTTTTTTGCATGAAATGCTAGTAAAATTATTCGGCTTCGCGATGAAGAAAAATTTCTTTCCGGCCTATGGAAATATGCCCTCTGCTATGCGCTTAAGGCCTATTTCGGCACGGGAAAAGAAATGAGTAAACCTCAAAGACCCACCGAAGTATAGACAGATATTTCTCAGCGGGTGTTACTCGGTGCGCTTCAACGACATATTTGTTTAACGCACATCAGTATTAGAACATGACGCATTTTTAATGTATGCAATCGGTCAGTCTCTTAGTACAATGAGGAGTGTTTAAAAAGGCGTTCGCCTGTTCGAACGCATACTATCTGCGCACTTCGAACGCTCCTTAAGCATGCTAACGTTGCATAGTCACAATGCGTGTACTGGTTGCAAGCTTTATTTTCTTCTTTTTTTTTTTTAACGATCGGAGATGTTTTGAGCAACTTGGAAACCACCCCAGAAGAGCGCGGTGATGTGCGCCTTTTGCAATTTCACCGCGAACAGCCCACTGCGTTGTATGAATATTAGAAGAACAACGCAAGAATGCTTGATTGTCACGTATAGGTATTTCTGTCTTTCATCGGCGAGTAAAGAGCTGTTCATGATGCTCAATGTGGAACAGTGCTTGAGCAATGCGTTCTAAAGATCAGTTGCTGTCACCTGTTTTTGCCTATTTTCGCAGTTTTTCCACTTCTTTTCCAAAACTTTTTCGAGTTCTGATCTGTGCACAATGAGTTATATACATGTTTTGAATGGTTTAATCTCAAGTTTTGGTTGGACAAACTGTTTTCATAAATGTTCTCGTGCACCAAAATCTATTTCAGAAATCACATCTCATTCAGAAGTTTATGAATCGTAGCGTACTTTTGTTCGAAAGACGCTCATTCGATTATGTTATTTCTATTATGTTTAGTTATGGCAACATTTCTTGTGCTTTTGTTGCAACTCTTCGACTGATAGACGCACATATACTAGCAAACGCACAAAGCGGAATTACGAGAGCCAACTCACATAATAAATCAAGGAAAATTTGAGTCTACACTCCTTTTACACAATTGATTTACGTGCAAAAATCTCCTAAGGGATGACGCTGAGTTGTGCAACTAGAGAGCACATAAGAGCAACCAGCAGTCGCCATCGACCCACGCGTTTCTAGCAAAGTTTTTGTGCGGGTGATTATCAATAATTCGATGTTTTTTTATAAAACATCAAAATTTTGAAATTCTTGTTCGACTTCATTTCGATTCTATCGATCCGAAAGCGTGCTTCTCCCATTTTGTATTGTATGTATACGTTAGGATGGCAGTCCCACTTGTGATCACTTCGCGTTAAGGTGCGATTTTGATACGCAACAGGAAAAGTGGTGCAGTGCGAGAAGAAAGATGATGTGCAATGCTTTTGAATATGCAATTTCTCTGAGTGGCGAACGCTTACGCACTATCCCAACTTGTGATCAGGTCAAATGCGTTGTCATTTACGATGAAACAATGCATGCCACCTAAAGCATGCATTCCATTTTTTTAATATGTCATTTCCAGTTGATGTGGTGTTGATGACGCTCAAATATTGCTTTTAGGAAATCCGTTTCTTAACCTCAATTCCCTGGGGATCAAAATTTTCGGTATTTAAGAACGTTAGCTCCGAAACCACTAAGTCTTTGGTCGCAGGATAGCAAAATTTCGTGCTGCTGAAGGCATATTGCCAGCGTAAGCACCAAGGATTATCAAACAGCCACCTCGGCTGAATAGTATAGGGTTCAAAATCTTGGGCTGACTTAGAAGGATCGAAGGGCACAGAAGCCTCCATTTTTCCGGTTTTTCAAAAGTGGCATTTCCGGGCAACCTCTATGCCTGAAAATATATCGGTGCAAAGTAGAATGGTGGCTTGGGAACAGTAGCGAATTAGGTTCGCGAACTACAGGAGAATCGTCTGTCATACTTTCCGTTCTGTCTTTGAAATACCTTACAACTGTGGCTTGTCCTTCATGGATTAGAGGATTCGCTTTTTCTTATCTCACCTTATCCTCATCAGTTGACCTGGGGACCATCACTTAGTTTGTCGAGTGCATTATTCTTCTATTTCGAGCTCGTTTTTCGTGTTTTCGTTCGCTTTTTATTTCTCATCATTTCTGCATAGTTTCATTCATGTCTTTTTCTTATCGATATTATCATTATTTGTCCTCAACCGATACTCGTGTTACTTTTGCGTCTGCTTTGTGTTTGAATTACATTTGAGTCGTGTGCTTAGTGTGTTCGTTTGCTGCGTTGCTACTGTGTAGATTCGATTACTTATTGCAGTTTTCTTTTTAAATCTTAAAATACGAATGAAGATTTTTATTCCTTTTTTTGAAGCTGAGATGATTTTTTGAACCAGGTGCAAAATGTTGTGGTTCTTGCGTGCTGATAACGAAGGATTGGAGTTTAAAGCAGACTTGGAGCAACTGTTCGCACAGATTGAACTCGCTTTGCTCGGACTCCAAGCGCACGATGATGTTTTCTTCTCCATCAGCCGCTTCATTTGAAAATTTCACGTTTGACCTCTGGTTTGGATCCAGTGTGCATTGAGATGCAGTGTTGTGTGCTGCACGCTACCATTGCACCTCCGCACTGCTATCAGCGCTACGTTCACTCCACTCTTTGGTCTCGTTTGTTCAAGTTTTACCGCTTTCCATCGCACAAATTAACTGGTAAAAGAAGCAAACGTTGAGCAAGTTCAGCTGGTTTAAAGGAGCCGCATTTTTAAACTTCAAAAGGGCGTTTATTTCATAGCTCGCGCTTCCCGTATAGCGTGTAGTCTCGAATATAAACCTCTTCCTAAAATAAGCAGCCGGCTATGAGTAAAATTTGGGCTGTACTTCCCAGTGAAAACATTTGAAGCAATAGATATCACCGCGCTTCAGTCTCTCTTGCGGTGTTATACGGTACTTTAATTCCACTAGTCGAATTGTACGATACTTTAATTCCACTATTCGAATTGTACGGTACTTTAATTCCACTATTCGAATTGTACGGTTTGCCTATTTTCGCAGTTTTTCCACTTCTTTTCCAAAACTTTTTCGAGTTCTGATCTGTGCACAATGAGTTATATACATGTTTTGAATGGTTTAATCTCAAGTTTTGGTTGGACAAACTGTTTTCATAAATGTTCTCGTGCACCAAAATCTATTTCAGAAATCACATCTCATTCAGAAGTTTATGAATCGTAGCGTACTTTTGTTCGAAAGACGCTCATTCGATTATGTTATTTCTATTATGTTTAGTTATGGCAACATTTCTTGTGCTTTTGTTGCAACTCTTCGACTGATAGACGCACATATACTAGCAAACGCACAAAGCGGAATTACGAGAGCCAACTCACATAATAAATCAAGGAAAATTTGAGTCTACACTCCTTTTACACAATTGATTTACGTGCAAAAATCTCCTAAGGGATGACGCTGAGTTGTGCAACTAGAGAGCACATAAGAGCAACCAGCAGTCGCCATCGACCCACGCGTTTCTAGCAAAGTTTTTGTGCGGGTGATTATCAATAATTCGATGTTTTTTTATAAAACATCAAAATTTTGAAATTCTTGTTCGACTTCATTTCGATTCTATCGATCCGAAAGCGTGCTTCTCCCATTTTGTATTGTATGTATACGTTAGGATGGCAGTCCCACTTGTGATCACTTCGCGTTAAGGTGCGATTTTGATACGCAACAGGAAAAGTGGTGCAGTGCGAGAAGAAAGATGATGTGCAATGCTTTTGAATATGCAATTTCTCTGAGTGGCGAACGCTTACGCACTATCCCAACTTGTGATCAGGTCAAATGCGTTGTCGTTTACGATGAAACAATGCATGCCACCTAAAGCATGCATTCCATTTTTTTAATATGTCATTTCCAGTTGATGTGGTGTTGATGACGCTCAAATATTGCTTTTAGGAAATCCGTTTCTTAACCTCAATTCCCTGGGGATCAAAATTTTCGGTATTTAAGAACGTTAGCTCCGAAACCACTAAGTCTTTGGTCGCAGGATAGCAAAATTTCGTGCTGCTGAAGGCATATTGCCAGCGTAAGCACCAAGGATTATCAAACAGCCACCTCGGCTGAATAGTATAGGGTTCAAAATCTTGGGCTGACTTAGAAGGATCGAAGGGCACAGAAGCCTCCATTTTTCCGGTTTTTCAAAAGTGGCATTTCCGGGCAACCTCTATGCCTGAAAATATATCGGTGCAAAGTAGAATGGTGGCTTGGGAACAGTAGCGAATTAGGTTCGCGAACTACAGGAGAATCGTCTGTCATACTTTCCGTTCTGTCTTTGAAATACCTTACAACTGTGGCTTGTCCTTCATGGATTAGAGGATTCGCTTTTTCTTATCTCACCTTATCCTCATCAGTTGACCTGGGGACCATCACTTAGTTTGTCGAGTGCATTATTCTTCTATTTCGAGCTCGTTTTTCGTGTTTTCGTTCGCTTTTTATTTCTCATCATTTCTGCATAGTTTCATTCATGTCTTTTTCTTATCGATATTATCATTATTTGTCCTCAACCGATACTCGTGTTACTTTTGCGTCTGCTTTGTGTTTGAATTACATTTGAGTCGTGTGCTTAGTGTGTTCGTTTGCTGCGTTGCTACTGTGTAGATTCGATTACTTATTGCAGTTTTCTTTTTAAATCTTAAAATACGAATGAAGATTTTTATTCCTTTTTTTGAAGCTGAGATGATTTTTTGAACCAGGTGCAAAATGTTGTGGTTCTTGCGTGCTGATAACGAAGGATTGGAGTTTAAAGCAGACTTGGAGCAACTGTTCGCACAGATTGAACTCGCTTTGCTCGGACTCCAAGCGCACGATGATGTTTTCTTCTCCATCAGCCGCTTCATTTGAAAATTTCACGTTTGACCTCTGGTTTGGATCCAGTGTGCATTGAGATGCAGTGTTGTGTGCTGCACGCTACCATTGCACCTCCGCACTGCTATCAGCGCTACGTTCACTCCACTCTTTGGTCTCGTTTGTTCAAGTTTTACCGCTTTCCATCGCACAAATTAACTGGTAAAAGAAGCAAACGTTGAGCAAGTTCAGCTGGTTTAAAGGAGCCGCATTTTTAAACTTCAAAAGGGCGTTTATTTCATAGCTCGCGCTTCCCGTATAGCGTGTAGTCTCGAATATAAACCTCTTCCTAAAATAAGCAGCCGGCTATGAGTAAAATTTGGGCTGTACTTCCCAGTGAAAACATTTGAAGCAATAGATATCACCGCGCTTCAGTCTCTCTTGCGGTGTTATACGGTACTTTAATTCCACTAGTCGAATTGTACGATACTTTAATTCCACTATTCGAATTGTACGGTACTTTAATTCCACTATTCGAATTGTACGGTACTTTAATTCCACTATTCGAATTGTACGGTACTTTAATTCCACTATTCGAAGCTGCATGGTACTTCAATTACCACTGTTCGAAGTTGTACGGTACTTCAATTACCACTATCCGAACTTGTACGGTACTTTAATTGCAGCTGTGTTTGTCATACCTAATTCCAGTCCAAGGCTGATTGGAGTGATGGACAAAGCATTGTCGTTGGTGGTTGCTTTTCAGGATTTTTTTATTCCTAATGTGTTTCGACTTATTCGAAGAAAGCGACAAATATAAAAAGGTGAGCAAAGGAACAGTGCGAGATGAAGATATCAGTGAGTAAGTACAGGACTAAATATGTGAACACTAACGCTATGAGTGTTTTAACACCCCCAAACGATAGTAAGATACTGTGAAATATGCACATTTCAATGGAAAGGGCGCTAAGTGCTTACTATGTCTTGGCGCTCGGCGATATCAGTTCATCACTTCAAGCCTAAAAACGACTTTTTGGCAGCGCCAAAACATTCTAGGCGCAACTTTCCGGACGTCATTACGGTCCTAAAACGCGCTAGCATATTTATCTAGCTGTATAAGATTCATCGATTTAAAACTTAAGTACATTAGTAAATAAGTGAAGTCTTCGTTCAATGAACGCTTAGAAGTCTTAGCAGAAAGAGTAAAGCGAAGTTAAACTGAAGGTCAGAGTTGATGATTGTATTAATCACAATGTGAAAAATCGATGAACGATGCGTTGCCTATTCGCGCACGCAGTCCTGTTAGGTTCATTTATTTTAACTGAGTTTGTCTTTTTTGTATTCTGCACTGCTAAGGCCTGACGAAAGGCCTGCTGACGAATACTTATTTGCATAGTTATCAGAGTCATCGCAGGGTGGGTCGAGAGGACCCGTACGAGACTGAAAATTTCACAAGCTTTTGAAGCCTGCAGCATATAGTGACTTTTCTCTTCAGATAGTTAGTTAGCTGTATTCACATCATAGCTTGCAGAAGCAGAAGTCCACTGCTTCCTTGTAAGTACTGGGCCCACTTAAAGGGAATTACGCTGTTTGATCATGGCTGAGGAACCTACAAATGAAACAAAACAGGAGTTTATTTTAAGAATATTTTGGAATGAAGTAACGAACGGTTCAATAGCCTAGCTGTTTTTCGTTAAGAGCATCAAATCTACTGAACCGATTGTCAAAGGTCGGAGAAAAAATATCGAGCTTGTTAAAATAATTGGTGCAAGCCTAAACGTGAATGTATTGGAAATAAGGGCATTACGATAAGCAGGACGTTAAGCTTATACGAAAGAATAGGTTTTGATCTTCAATATGCTAATCAGGGATGTGATAAGCGAATTGTTTTTTTGTGGTGAAATTGCTATAAAGGCCGGTTACGGATGGAGTATTCAGTTTAAGTGATAGTTAATACGGAAAAAAAGGATGTCTAGGCTGTTAGATTACAGTACACTACTGCAACCACTAATGTTAATTATCGGGGTTCAGTGACCGCATGATATGTCGACCATATAAAATCAATTCCACTTGCGGGCCTAGGCGTGCCTATACTAATATCTGTGCCTCATTGCCCAAATTTTCCGCTTCACTTTCTCGCAGCTATCTCATTGAACGCACTCGTAAAATGCACTTCGCAATATTTTTTTTTGGCTCATTTCTGCTTCACTCTCAGTTTTGAAGAAAAGGAACTTCAGAGAGAAACTCATAAAAAAAGTATTCTCATATGTCAGATATACACACATAGATGGCAAAAACACCGATAGCTAGCAAACCCCTAAACCCTCATACTATCCTGATTCCGCCTAACTTCGCACTCTGCTATTATTTCTTCAAAGTTACTCTTCCCACAGTAATCTAAAAATTCATGATGCCGCATCCCTACAGGCCTTTTCAACAAAGGACGTTTATTCAGACAGCAGAAAATTTTTCGCCATTCTCGCTCTTAAGCGCATTTGACAACCGATATACGTTTTCACAGTTCCCGCACAGTGACTCTATAGACGGGTAATGGATTTAGAAGGGGGAAGGGAGGAGAACGGAAGCGGGAAATGCTCTCAGGGAGTACTGTCCCTAC
>JPKZ01001412.1:30309-42764 GCA_000803305.1 Toxocara canis | reverse complement strand
CATGTCGAGTGATGGGCATTTTTCCAGCCTTTCCTGAGTGGTACTCATGGTAGCTTCGAGTAAAGCAGGCTGTGCCGATTGGAGGCTATTTCCTCGCCATGTTGAAGAAAACGAGAGCAGGGGTTTTGTCCGAGTCGGAGGAGAGCACTTGGGATGAGGAGGAAATGGCCTTGTTGTGCGTAATGCGACATTTTCTCACGAAATCGAAATCCCATCGTAAATCGAAAATCGTGGTTTCTCAAATAATAGATAAACGCTAAGCTGTTTTGAGCAGATACAATGTTGAATATGAGCAAGGATCACATGCGCAATAACTGAGATTGCAGTGAACCGCTGTACTGAGCGAAAGTAAAATTTCGTAGTGGTGACTACTTTAGCAACGATTGAAATACTCTCACCGTTCAGTAGTTCGTTTGGTCATGGAACTTCAAATGACGGTAGTGGCAGCATTAACAGTAGTGGCGTTAATGGCAGTTGCAACGGTCACCTTTGACCTCGACGGTAGTGGATAGGAGCAACACTGTTGCATTTTGCACTCGCTGTTCGGGCATTGCAGTGGCAGTCATGTTATTAACTGTCTATGGTTGGATCTTTTTGCGCAGTTTTTCTTTTTTCCCATGGTGCGATCGATGTCGCGTTTTACACAGTACCGTTGGGTGTCCCTTGCACTTGCAGTGGTAGGAGGAGACATTTCGTGTACAGTCGTTTTGATGATGTCCTTCTCTGAGGCATTTGATACAAAGGCGTAGTTGCCTGATGCGGTCAAACCGTCCTTTAACGGTATAATGTGGGCAAGCATCGACCAAATGTACTTCTTTGCAAAACGCACGTACCGGTTGAGTTGATTTGTGTTCTCTACTTTCCCTTTTGGTTTGCCGTCTCGCTACTGCTGGCGGCGCAGACATATGTCGCAAGAATCCCTCGCGCTTTGAATCTTCCGAATTTCGTTTTCGTATTCTGTCGTTTCTTTGGATTGGCAGTTCTCATGCGGCGGTTCGTCTGTGGCCGCCTTAGCATATTCTCCCGAACGGTTGAAGCTTGCTCCTCAGCTTTCGGACGCTCCAGGCTGTATCGGCCTCTTTTGCTTGTTCAAATTCTAATAGCATCCAACGTAGTACTTGTCTTTCAGTGCAGAGCTCGGTTTGCGTATTCTCAGTATCTTCTTCCATTTGCTCCTTTTGCTACAAAATGCGTTCGACACCCGCAACACATTCTGCGAGGTCGTTTGCGGGGGGGGGGAGGAGCTGCGGCTGTGTCATATGACTCCGCGAACAATGACACCAACAGCACTTTCGATCTCCCAAATCGTTATAGCGTTGTTTTAACGGCTTCGTAATTTTCAGGTGCGACTGTGAATCCCATACTGCCTCTAGCGTTTTGCCTTCGAGATAAGACAACAGATAGCAAAGTTTTCAATTTCTGCGAGTGGTTGGGGTCAACTGTGTGCACAAATGTCGCCCAGAATACTGTTCGTCGAATTTCGGGATTTGTAATCTCGATGGCTGGAGAGCGTTTATACGAGGGGGCGGCTGTGGTTGCTGCACTGGTGTAGCTTCTCCCGCAAGCACGCTACCACTAGAGAGAGTGGTCTGCCGAAGTGAAGTTCAAGAATCGCCTTGCCAGTGATGGGGTCATCAAGTGTATTATGGGCTTGACCCAAAACGGTTAAAAAGTTGTCTGGCACTTCCGTGACAGTTTGGTAGACAGAAGCTCCGTTAGCTTTCTCAGCGGCCATGCGTGGTTGCTTTATACAGTCTAGCCAAGCGGTATGATTAGCCTCGACATCGCAGATTTGGCGTTAGATTTTGCGAATTGCAGCTTCAACTTGCAAAAGTGCCGTTTGGAATGCCGCTTGTGGGTTCGGGTCGGCCGTAAGATCACGCAAATCAGGAAGGCGTATGCTGTTTGCAACAGCTTTCAATGGGTCAGATTTTACTTCAAGGGGTGCTTGGAAGACAATGGATGATTTGATTTTTCACGATTACGCTGTAGCTTGAGCCCCCATGTAGCGAACGAGAAGGAAAATTTGCAGCGGCAGCAACTATTGTAACAAATGAAATACTCACCCTTCAATAGTTCGTTTGGTCACGTAGCGCTAGATGACAGTAGTGGCAGCAGCGACAGTAGTGACGTGAGTGGCAGTAGCAGCAGTAGTTTGCGTTACTGGCAGTAGCAGCAGTGGCGAATAATTGACAGCGCGACGAGTAGAGGTGAATGTTATATGGATGGTTTAGAGGCGGGACGAGTACAACCGAAAATTATGTGGATACCTTGGGGTGACGATAAATAAAGTTGAAGCTACTTGCGAGCGTCGAGACCTTCTTCAGCTCGTTAGACCAAGCCGCCCTTGGTCCCTTGGTAAGAACTCGAATGCCCGAGTTAGACTGGAGCTGCTTCTGTTGATCCGTCTCGCTCCGCTTTCATTCAGCTGGCCTTTTTGGATGGCGCCTCGGTTCCTTTGTTGCACCCTCCTTTTTTCTCTTCATTTCCTTTACGTTTTTCTCACATCTGCGAATGATTCGCTGATTTTGCATTTTGAGTCAGCGAATGGCTACGATTGACTTTGCGAGTTGCGACAACCGCCTTCATGGCATAGGCTTTACCGAGGCAACTGGTAATTATAATGAGAAGCTGACCGAGTGTTTTGATGTCATGTATATTGCATTACGCAGAATAGGACGGTGCCATGAGGCACTATAAAATTTGCTGCTTCCCGTAGAGATGCGTATTCGACGTAATGATTGTACGGGAGGTGAACTATTTTTTTTGCCTCTTTTGAAGAGGTGTTTTTTAGTACAGAAGTCTTCAGTATTCCATAGAGGAGATCAAGGCGAAAGGACTGTGTGGGGGCTTTATTAGTCGTAATATGGTAAATTGCTGAGGAGCAGTTAGAAGTGAAATACATTTATGTCGGAAAAGTGACTTCGAAGTAAGTTCTTCAGCAATTCATTTTCATATTTAATAAGCAGCGCCCCACCAACCTTACATAATCCATCCAACATTGAACTGCACTTGAGGAAGAAATGGATGCAATTAAATGTAAACGAGAACTGATTCCAGCGCATTCAAAGAGTTCGATTCCAAAGCTGTCTTCATTTGTTATTAATAAACGTTCGTAGATTCTCAGAACCTGAACTGCCTTCAGTCCGAAATGAGCTTGATAAAGGGGCTGTTCGATCGATATCTGAAACAGTGTTCCAATGCATCTTTCGCAGTCATCGAATAGTTTGATAACGAAAGCAAGACCCGTTGAATGATTTCAAAATGGAAAACGAACTGGACATAAATAATAATCAGTGTTCGTTGCCAACACGTCAAAGTCACTACAGAAACGTTAGAGTCATAAGTGAGAAGTGACGTATGTCCTATTATAATAATCGGAGACCGGCATGACATATATTTTCCTCTGTCGGCATGAAAACCACCTAATTCGTTCCATAAATGTTCGAAAATAAAGTGCAGCACACTGTTCTGTGCGAAATCATTTCTTCTCGACCGGCAATTAAACAGCCACCCTTGAAATGCGTTGTTAATCGGTACTAGTTAAGCAAGTTTTTTTAAAATGACATCAAAGTTTTGTCGCCGCTCATGCCAGTTTAACGGAAATTTTCCATTTCTTTTCCGAAAATTCGCGTCCAGAGCTATATTTAATGAAGACTGCAGTTTGGAATGGCTACGTCATATGAGAACGAATTTTGGTCCGTCAAATTGAACTTAAGGGCATTGATTCTTCCGATCTACTTTTCTCACCAAGTTCTTTTCCATGCGTCGACTCATCAGGAGATTTATGACTCTCATCCAAATTTGGTTTGCGGCCCTTGCATTGTCATAGATTATGCTTTCCAGGTTCCATCGTGATAGCTTTTTGATTCATGAGCTGAGACTGCAGAAAAGATGGGCTGACAATTAACACATATATACGCGCATGCGCACAAAGACAAAGGAGACGTTGATGTGCTTTCTTTGCGGAGAAAAGCGCACAAAAAGTAAAAGGTAGATGAAGTATGTATATACAGGGAGATTGATGGCGGCCTCGACACGGTGAAAGTAAAGCTGCCGGCAGTGTTAAGTGCAGATCTGCGTCTCAATGAGCCACGATATGCGACACTGCCAAACATTATGAAGGCCAAGAAGAAGCCGCTCGAGAAGAAGAAGCTATCTGACTTCGGTATCGACGTTAAACAACAAACTCAGACCCTTGAGGTAGTCAGGTTATTTTATTGACTGCAAAAGAACAGCCGCTAACAAATGCAAAATATCGGGGTGTTTGCCACTGAAAAAAGGGTTGACACGATATGCGCTTTGGCAACCAATCCATGAAAAACTCAATTCCACAAACGGATTGCAAATAAAGACAATTCATACTTTGATTGACCCAGTTAACTTATAAGCGTTCCCCTAAACATTCATTTTTTCACATTGCAGCTAATGAGACTTTCCCATGACCCAGATAATGAGATATTAACCAACCTGGTTGTAATATGCGAATTCTTCACGCATTCAAGTATCTGGAACTTCCGCGGTAGTCGATGAATCAGTTCGAAATCGGATATAGGAGACGCGACCTGCGGTGTGGATTACAACTACTGTGTTTCACAACTCCTCTGTCGGTGGTTTCATACCCCATTGGCGCACATACACACGCACAGACACGACGTCCTCATCATGCACACTGTAGACGCAAATCTGTCAAGATGAATCAAATGAAACAGGACATTCTTATCGAAGATACATGACGATTTTGTAGTGGGAATCACCTAAAATACAATATAAGAAGGCGCGATAGCGATTAGGAGGGGGCAACGGCATGAGGATGAGAAAAGTTGAGGATCTCTTTTCATTCCATGCTTTCACCGTTTGAATACTAAGGGAAGCATTTCCTTTTAGGAACGGTGATTATTAGCGATGGACAAACCGCGAAACCTAACTCCTACTTTATTGAAGGGTTGAGTTAGACTATCTTCTTTGTCGGAGTCTAACTTAGGAGTCGCTGTCTGCCTTGAGATGCCAAAGTCTCATTCTAGACCATATCGTACTCTGTTTCGTTCATCAGCGGCTATAATGGACGCATTTTGCTTCAGTCTTCCCTTTTCATCCCCCTTCACTTGTTCCTTTAATGAACTTCACGGTATAATGACCAGAACGAGTGCCAAGGGCTGGCATGAAGTGCGACTCGGTGACTCTACTCAGTAGACCAGCTGATTCCTCGAAACTGCCTCCAAACAATGGAAATTCATAATTAAATCCGTTTGGTCGCTCGCATAGATCTTCTGCTAAAGATACATCTTTCTGCAAAACCACCTCTTGAAAATGCGACCCGGTCAGTTGCGAGAAACATGCAAATTTTTTTTAGCGCCCGTAACTTCCGGGTCGTTCAATCGTTTGGAAATTAGGTGTAGTAAGCGATATGCGGTTGCGTTTCCTAACTATCAAACTTTGTGATGGCAGCTTAAGTGGTTCTTAGGTTGAAACTATATTGCAGACAGGCACACACATATATGCGAACAGACATGGGAAATTACCACAGCGCTGTTTGCAATGATGCAAATTCGTCAAAGCGCATGAAAAGTATACGAGGAGGGATAAGAGGAAGCAAAGTTAGAGTGCTGGTGGAGAACATATACGCCGAGGTGCACGAGTGCTTAGCAATATTCGTTGCAATAGAGTCTTTGTTGCCGTTTCTAGTACAACAATACTATTTCGTGTTTTGCATGCGATTTTCGCCTAAAAAACTGAACGCTTTAAGGTTACGGATCCACCAGTGCGCAAAGCAGGCGGTTTTGTCGACGACGTACCAACGCTGATTTCAAAATTGCGCGAGAAGGGTGTTCTGTGATGATCGCAAAGCAATCTATTGACCTATTAAAATTTTTCGCTCTCTGCACTTTCAGAAATGATGATAAGAAAATGAACGATAAGAAAATGAAAACCTTACAATGAGCCTCATTTCATTTTGCTCGAAATCATCCTTTGCCCTAGCTTCTGCAGACGTATTCGATGCTGCGGTCATCAAAGTTCAACTGAATATTTAGTTGATAACGGAAGTTTAAAAAAATGCCTACTGTGAGCATTATGTGCTTCCTTAATTGTCGAACCATAGAAATTGATCGTGCGGATAATAAATCTTTTTATTCTAATGCGTTAATTTGCCTACAAGAACACTGACATCCTCTTGGAACATTAAACAAGAAATAATCCAATCATTCTTTTGAGTGAAGACAGACATAGCTCGCTACAGATAATGCAGCTTGGCCCGAGTGACTTTTGAAGTAGCTAATGTGTAAGGTTCATGTTTCAGTTTTTGGACAAATGAGAGCATTTCCATGGGTTTTTTAAGGCTCACACTGCCAAACACTGTGGTTTCTGACCAAAAAAAAGCTGACATCCGGAATCTGAGGCGCAAAAAGGACAGAAATAAAAGACTTTACCTATTCCTTATCAATAGACATACAAAACCGCAGAAACTTATTTATTTTGGAACTGATCGCAGAAATTATGAGGTCGTGGCTATGGAAAAGGCGAAAGGTTGAAGGTTTGATGTTACGACAAAGATTTTAACATTTTTTTTTTTTAAGAATTTCCATATACTTGCTCACACCCCATTGTATATTTACTTTCCCACACGAGTTGACCAATGACCGTTGTTGACACGAAGCAATTTCCTGAAGGTTTGATGCTGCACTTCTACGTACCCTCCCAAGTCCACGCTCAGCTCTCTCCCCCTAACCCCCTCCACCCTCCACCCCACCCCCTTCCTCCTTTCCTCACTTCGTAACATAGTCTTACGGAAACTTACAAAAAATTCGTTTGTTCATTTTGGAAGGCATTAAAATGTGGATAACAAAACGGCGTAAATCATGTTGTACGTGCGTAAAAATGGCCAATGGTGTAAGGGCTGTTGCAAAACTGCTGTGTTCGAACGCTCCTTGAAGCGAGCCCGAAACAAAGATTTTGGCACGAAATTTTCCATTCAATAGCACAAATAACGGAAAGAACGATGTATAACAAAGGCTAACAGGAAAACGAACGAGGATATAGTGGGGAGGTAACGGTCGTTTTTGTTGCTCCTCGAAACACTCCACTGTCTTAATTTTTAGTTTCTCATAATGAGAAGAGAATACATTCCCAAAGTTTCACAGTTCGAAAGTGGCCGCTGATATGCCATTTTTGCTTGGATGATATCCAGGCACAAACTAAGCACACACTTTGTGATTTCCTTTATGAGCTTTCACAACACCTGTAGAGCGAGCATGCACACCAACTCCGTGCAATAATCTGTAAATGTGTGTCGCCACTGCGTCATATAGCTATCGTGCTTTACTACGCAGTACATTTTTTTGGAGCAATGAAGTTAAAGGAATTAAAAAGCCATATGCCACGTCCATTTTTACGCTATGGAGATCTGACGCCCATAAAAAATCATATGCATTTCCCTCATTAAAATGCAATTCCGTTCCTTCTGCATGCTTCTCCGTAATACCGTCATGTCAATTGTGCTTCTACTGATAGTCACACAATTCTTTCGTGTTTTATATATTATTGAAAGGCGCGATAAGCGCTGTTTATCGTACGGGAATGAGCAGTGTTTTTGTAGCTGTTTGCATGACATCAAGTACCATTTATAGTATGCCAGCTACAAAGTTCTGAAAGTGGTGTATTTGGTCCATAAAAATCAGAAATGATCGTTATAGAAGCCGTCCAACGTAACGTGAGTCGTAATACTCATGGTTAGAAATGAAAAGAAAGCCAAATTTCTATACCATGACTTACTAGACATCAGATCAAACAGAATATAGCGGACAAAATAGTAATGTAACTATTTTACAGCGCAAGAAATTAGATGGTAAACAAGTTCAAAATCTCGAGAAGAGGAAGGAGGCAGAAGAAGGCAGATCACAGGGTTGAAAACATCGTCAGAGATAATGAATTGAAGGTAGTGCAAAATTCGGATTCTTTAACATTTCACGTTTGCTACATAATGAATTTTCGGCCAGCAGGCCCGACCGAAAAAAGTGAATGAAAAGCAAGTTTTTAGGGCATACAATGTCCCTGCCCTTAGATTTCGAAGGCATCACGTCTCTTTCCTGTCCGCCCCACCACATTGTTGCAACAAATAGAAAACAACGGAGTGAACAACACAGCAAACACACAACGTACTCAAGAAAGATTCTGCGACGACCAATCAAGACAAGGACCTACTAGAACCCTGAATAATCCGTCCGTTCGAGGATGCTTCACTGCGAAGTCAATTTATCCGATACTTTGCTCGCATCCATCCTATCGCTGGCTATTCGAAATGTGCCGTACAGAGTGTCATGCCATCGTGATGATTTAAATTCAGCTGAAATTATCGCCCAAAACGCAATGAGCAAAGAGTGCTGTTTATTGTTAGTAGCCCACAAATAATTTACTGATGTTAGTCCCAATTATTTAAGCAACTATGATTTCTACACGATAAGACACGACCTCAGGTTCCCGTGGTCGCATCCTAGAGTGGCTCCAGTCAACTCTGCGCTCGCGGCCCGGTACCTTCGGAAGGTGATGTCCGCAATTGACGAGCGTAGAAAGGATCGTGGAGAGGTGAGCTGAAGGACCACACAAGCGAAAAAGAGAGTGTGACCCATCTGGCACTCTTCTACAGAAGAACGGTAACCAGAGCAGAGAAATCAGGATCACCAACAGCCTGACTACCAGGTGACCCAAAAATGGCCATTGCAATCATGGAAAAGAAGAGGAAGGGAAACTGCGCTTAGTCCTGCGCAGTCTCCTTTCGCCTTCACAGTGACGGCGGTGAGGGAGTTTACGAGGGGACAAAGGGTGCTAAGCATCTCGCAGTATTGAGACCGTCACCGTATCTTTATTTAAATCTGGGCACGCCCAACTTTCGAACACTCACCAGCGTCCAGGCGGTAAATGTTTTGCTACAAGAAATCCCCTAAATTCGCGTCGACATCCTTTCAATTGACGAGACCGGGTGCACAACGGGTCTCACTGCAAAATGGAGAGATGGCACTCATGTTCTGCTCGGCGCATCCGGAAGAGTTGTAGGAAATGCCGGATTCATCATGCGCCCGGATGCAACGATTAAACTTATCTCTACTGAGATAATGTGTTCGCGTATTGGCGTTATCTTTGTCCGAATCGACAGGAAATCCACAGTGAAAATTATTGCAGCTTACGCATTCACTTCAGCAGTAGAAGGCGAAGACGTTGGGCGGTTTTACGAAGCACTAGAAGCGGTAATGCAACAAAGATCGACTCATATGATTGCCCTCGGGGATTTCAATGCAAAGCTAGGAAAAAAGGAAGACAGCGAACGATATATCAGACGCTGCTGGGTTGGCACGAGGAATGAAAGATGACAAAGGTTCGCTGATTTCGCACAGTTTTTCAAACTCTATATGATGAATTCTTTCTTCAGTAAGCGAACCGGAAGATGTTGGACCTGGCGAGCTCCCAGCGATGCAATCCGCAACGAAATCGACTTTATCCTCACAGACAGACGAAGACTGGTTATGGATGTATCGGTTATTCCGGAATCGGCCGTATCCGTATACTCTCACCATCGTCTTGTGAAAGCAAAGCTTGGGACCGACCGTCTTGAAGAGAGAAGGAAGGATTCGCAACAGGTGAGAGAACAAAGCATTTCGCAAATGATCTTTTCTTGCAAGCTGTTCCATCCGAGGACTGGAATATTCCCGGAAATACTATTGACGGCGATTTCATCCACTTTCTAAGCAAGCATGACAAATGCAAGGCTGCTGCTACAGCAAATGCAGCTAGAAGTGCCAGATGCCGTCTTAGCCAAGAAACACTCATACTTCTTCGGAGAAGACGAACGGTGGTGGTATAACCTAATGGAGGTCTAGGGTACAAACTTCTATTTAAGATATTAAGAAGGAAAATGACGGAGGACTACAATACCTTCAAGAAGGAAAGGCTGACGGAAGCAGCAAAACGCAAAGCCAGTTTGAGGAAAGCTTGGAAGGAAGTATGTTTGCGTCACAGAACGATCCCATCGGCGTTTGTCGACAATACAGGTCGCAGAATAACAAATGAAGAGCAAATGCAAGAAGTTTACAAGAATTTCTACGAACAACTTTTTTCATCAGTTGTTAAAGCCGAGAGTCCCAATTTAACTGCTACATCTTCCGCGCCGAAGGTGACACTAGGTGAAGCCGAACAAGCGGTAAGCAGTACGAAACCAAGGAAGGCTGCAGGACTAGATCAAGTGCAGGAGGAGGAAATGTGAGCAGAACGTGAACAGCTTGCAAAGGCAATGAGTGCCCGACTCACCTGGTATCTGCAGTGGGGAAAGATACCGGCGGAATGGAACAGATCCAAAACAGTGCTGATTCGAAGGAAAGGACACCGCGAGGACAAATGCAACAACCGTTCAATATGCTTGCTATCGCATATGTTAGCACGTTAGCACGTTAGCACGTTACCGCTCGGACCTTCACTACGATGTCTCGATGTTACTGATGCAATCGCGCGCCGAGCACAGCCATCCCTTTGGCTGTTTTAGCCTCTTGTTAACCACCCGCTGGCTGGGCTGTCAGTGGTATGGTGGGAAGCAGGCGGGAATCGAACCCGGGT
Source organism: Toxocara canis (assembly GCA_000803305.1). Lineage (NCBI taxonomy): Eukaryota > Metazoa > Nematoda > Chromadorea > Rhabditida > Toxocaridae > Toxocara > Toxocara canis. Next base: position 32,165 of record JPKZ01001412.1, on the reverse strand, counting down.
CTCCCTGCACGCGAAGCGGGGCTCTACCACTGAGCTATTGCCGCCCCCATTGCATATGTACAAGGTTTTTATGCGAGTGGTGGATGCCCCGGACAGAAACTGCACTCGACGAAAATTCCAGAAGAGAGCAAGCAGGATTCAGAAAGCGATTTTCCACTGTTGACCACATTTTCAGCGTAACGCAGTTGATCGGACGGTGCAAAGAATATAAAATTCCACTACGCATATTCTTCACAGATTTCAAGCAAGCGTTTGACTCTGTAAACATAACGCCGCACTACAGGCTATCGAACCAAAGGACTGATCTCGTGGATGTTCAAGTTATTAAAGATTCACTGATAAGATTAAACATGGAAATCACTCTGCTCGATGAGCCAGTATAAATAACAGTCGGCAGAAGTGTGAAGCAAAGAGATGTTTGTTCCCCAAAAGCCTTCAATTTTGCACTTGGAAGGTGGATTGCGGAACATGAAGACGAGAAAGGGTTTTCGTATAGACAGCGAAGTACTTCAAAGGATCTTGTTTGCAGACAATGTGGTGCTCATTGCACAGAACCCGCAACGTTGCAAGATTTGTTAAATGAACCTAACAGTAATGCGAAAGCAGTTTGGCTTAAAATCCACAGCTGCAAGACGCAGTGGGCAAATAATGAGTACTGCCCTGGGTTCGACATGAAGCTCGAAAACCAAAACGTCGTGTTTGTAGACTGTTATGTATACCTAGGGTCAGGCGACACAAATGGACAACGAGTTGAGTATGGAGTTGAGTAGAAGGAGCACAGCGGGATGGAGAGGCTCCTCGAAGCTTCGCGATATCCTCACGGACAGGAAAACGTCAGCGTCTGTGAAAGCAGAGTTGTTCAACAGCATGATTCTTCACGTACTGTTACGCGGATGCGAGACATGGAATAGAACGCTTGCAGAAGAACGAAAGTTAGCAGTGACTCATCGCGCCACGGAGTGACGCTTGGTTGTCATCAGCAAGTTGCAACATATACCCAGTGAACATCAGCGATCTCGTTCTGGCGTGAAAGAAATCGCAGAAATAATGTACGCGAGGAAGTACACTTGGGCTGGTCACGTTTTGGGGATGAATGACAACAGATGGATGGAGAGAATTGTTGAATAATGTCCATGAAATGTGAGCATGTTATGTATGCATGCATTTTGCCATCGAAATTAACTATTCAGTATTTCGCGGCCCTCAGTTCTTAAATTTGCGTATTTCCCAGCCATCAGACCACGCCACGTCATGCGCCACAGGCTATATAAGGTGTGCTTCTTTGGTGCTATTTGCCTTTGTTCTGTTATGTTACCCACCGTTTGGTTATCACCGATAAACGTCTCTTCATCAACTTCGCCTCGCGTCCGCTACACGACAAATACAACTGTGGATGAAAGAACGGTTGCCAGCTGCATCGACGGAGAATGAATCGATGAAATTACAGCTGCGAAAGTATTCGAAAGTAAGGAAACGATCTAATCGATAGAACATCCGAATCTTTCAGTGACTGTCGCCCATCAAAAACACGGTGTGAGATTCATAACTTAATCTCGCTTAATGTCCCAAAGATTCCTCTTTCTTGATTACAATCCGTTTTATCAAAAACGGTAACTAAATCTAAGAAACCAAATCACTTGATGCTAAAGCTACAGTGATAACCCCTTCAGTGCCCATCTACTGTCGCCAAATACAATAGAGTTGACGGGGCGAATTCAATTAACGATGTGTAAATATTCAACTAGATTAACAAATACTCCAAAGTGATACCACGGTAATGCAAATCGGCGGTTCAATAACATGAGAATAGAACCTCTTGCGCTCCTCAGAAATCTCCACCTCCCCAACCTCAACTC
>JPKZ01001412.1:3005-30105 GCA_000803305.1 Toxocara canis | reverse complement strand
AACGCAGTGACCAAGGCACGATCGTAGCCTCAAATTCCTCCGGGTCCCCATCAGAAAAAAGTCCTACATCCATAAATCGTTTTACACTTACTATACTACGTGTGTAGGCGCGAGTGGACTGGATTGTTTGGCTCGGGAAATTCATTGAAAAACTGAAACGCAATTGTCGAAGCTTAATCATAGTGTGTCACTGTTCCAACAGAACAATAACGCAGAGAAAACGATATTTATTAAGAAAAATGATTATTCCATTTTCATCTGAAAAACGCGATGGCAACAGAAGAAAAACAAAATACGATGTGAACTCATTCGAGACATCGTTCAGCAGGAGACATCTCATAAAATCAATAGAGCTTTTGCAAAAAAACTAACGCTTCAAAATGTAACGGAGAAAGTTGCTAAACACTAAGGAAAAAGAAAGAACGCCTTCGAAAAGTGCTTCTAAGAATTTCGTTTTCTTTCGAAGGTCGAAAAGGGCATTTGGTGTGGACATATTGTCACGTCACTTCCATTGCAGATCTAAAAGCTGTTGTGCTGTGTTTTCAGTAAAAGTGAAGCAGTTGGAACGATCAAGATAAAGTCAGCCAAACCAAATCATGGCATAGATTCATTCAGAGGCACTATAAAACACTTACGGACACTGCATGGTCATCTTAAAGATACTGTGAACAACGGCTGCTGTGAGATTCACTCGAAGGTACTACCGTAGGACAAGAATAGTTTCTGTTGAAGAAGCAGACATAATGGTTTATGAAAGGTCGTGTAATGTGAGGAAAGAAACTATGAAACGAAAAGGCATATTATTTCTGCAAGACGACAGGCATAAAGACGTTGCATTCTTAGCAAACGTTCATTCGGACAGTGCGGACAAGCGCTCTCAAATGACAAAAGTTGCACAGCAGCGTTGGCACAGCAACTGCAAAGAAAAAAAAAGAAAAAGGAAAATTGCAAAGAATTGCAGAAAAAAAAAAACGGCATGACAGTTAGCACATATCGATTAAACAATGTATGACCACTATAAGTTGTTCCGTGGCGCACGCCAGCTGGTTTAAATCCTTCCTGTGCAACGACGAGGATCACTCAGCACCATCCGTTCTCTTTAACGATTTGCCATGAGCGACCGACCAGAGTCGCGATGTCGTGCAAGTGCCTAATTGCTGCGAACTAAGTTTTCATTGTGCTATAGCGATAGTAGATCGTTTCTATAGGACAAACGACATGTAATTGTAAGTCACAAATATAAAATTGTCAATTTTGAATGCAAAAAGTAATGAGAGGGATCACTTGGCCAAAATTTCCAATGCCTGGCAAATATCGATCGTCCTGCAACTTGGTACGGCACGGCAAGTTAGGCCGGCAAGTTATGGTACGGCACGGTGTTGTGAACTTTCCTGTTATAGTCCCTATAAAAGACTAAAAACGAACTTGGTGGGTCTCCTCAAACGCTGTTGAGTCATTTCGCGAATCCCGCGCCAGAACGCAACGCATTTCGCTCTGCGCACGCGGGCGAGTCGTCTTTTTGCGCAGGCACGCGTACTTGCGGCGCTGCCACTGCGGTGGCACTTTTCGTTGTACGGGGCAGCGTTTCTGATTTGGCTTGGATTGGTTCATGAGGGATTGATTATAAATCTAGAAAAAATTGTGGAGGGGTGGCAGACCAGTTCTAGACAGCGTTCATGATCGACATGAGAGCTTTTTATGCCCACTTCCCAAGTAATCGCCTCGGCATATCGAACATGATGAGAGCAAAGTGACGTTGCAAAAAATGGTTACTTTTAGGTTGCAGCGCGGTATCGAGTGAACAGCAGGTGAAGACGACGAGCCAAATTAGGTATGTTGTCGATCGCAGAGTTGATCCGATGGACAAACGTCACGGTGTTCGAAATTTGGCTTCACTGTGTTGGTATGCTCCTCTTCAGCATACTTCTTGTAAGTCATAAACATATTCGTTTCAGAAGCGCACAGATGGTACATCGATTTGCATGTTTATGGTGCTTTTGCCAAGCACATCTTCGGGATCTAAATTTCTGCCACTGCTTTCTAGTAAACGGTTCGCTTAAATTGAAACTATTTTCGTTTGAAGTGAGTGGAGGATAAAGGGGCTCAGTTACAAAACACACACTGCTTTGCTGAAAGCATATTGGAATGGTCAAAAGTTTTCTCGACCAGTTAGTTGTGGGTGTGCTATTGAACACCCAGTGTAAGCACGATCGAATACGATTGATCGCTTCATATACGTTACAGTGTCTATATCGTTCTGTAATGAAGTTTTAGAAATTTTTTTGCCTTTTCGTATTTATCCCACTGCAAGAAAGAAGTCTCGTAAGTAATAACGAACCAATGCGCTACAAATTGCGTTTTTTTTTTAAACTCTGTCCTAGCAACTGTTGGTGTTAACAATGATAACTTTCGGAATAGCGTACGCGATTTGGCACAAATGCTCATGATCGCCACCAGTTTTCGATAATTTTTTCATGTCGCAGTTTCCAGCCGAGTTTTGCTCGTCTTAAATTTTGGGACCAAATTTTGTCTGCGAATCAAGATAAACGATCATAAAACTTCATGAACTATTTGAGCAACACGTCAAAAGTGACCCATAATGACTTGCCGGAGCCGAAGCGCTCGCGTTTTTAGACGTTTCCTCGTAAAAACTTGGCTGTTCCTTTTTACCTGTTTCAAATGTCTTAGCGATCCTGAAATTCGCTGGTAACCACCCACTTTTTCGTTAGTTGAGATGAGATCTGCTCGTGATTGTAACATCTGTTGACGGCAGTTATTTCTACTGTTCGTAAGTTACATTTCCTTTACTGCACTTACGTTAAACTGCAAGCGCAGACCCGGTAAGAGGGCGCGTTAAGCTCGTCAGAATCGAGCACATTGGTGCAAGTACCGAATTTTTTGTATGGGATGCGCGGCGTGGTGGTGTAGACCCTTTGTCTGCGTGGGCAAATTCGAATTTGTAAAACACATCGTGACGATGTCATGTCTATGCGTGTGTATGTTTTTCTTGGGAGGGGGTATCTGTGTGTCCATCCGGTAGTTTCTACTTGTGGACCGCAGAAGCTAAAGTTATGACATTTGATGGGTGTATCTACATCATAGGGTTACCTGTCATGCTAAGTTTTAAGCTAACTAAAAGATTTACATGCTTTTTCCGACCGACCGGGCTTTTCAATTTTGATTTTTTACAAGTGGTCGAGTCAGTTGAAATATCAGTTCCGATCATTTGCGAGCGCTTCATGAAACAAGACAGTGTGGTGGGTGGAGCCGCTGAAGCGCATATCTTGCCGTACCCTTAGCGCATATTCTTGGTTGTTTAGTTGTTAACATCTGCTTTCACTTGGGCAAATACAGCAGCAGTAAGCGAGCTCCACCAGGATGACTCATACAAACACTAGGGGAATAGAGAAGATTGTACATGTCTTTTTTTGAGACCAAGGTAGCAGACGATCTCATTTTATAGGCCATTCTTCTGGATTTTCGAAGTAGTTGTCGGGCGGGGTATAGAAGAATAAGAGGCGTCATGATTTGCAAATTTTGACACATTGGCAATATTTACACCTTCAGAGGGGAAGGGAAATATTCGGCTCCTCACCTTCCCTTTCCCCTCTCCGTGTATGCCATTAGGTGAAGGCAGGTCGGTATGGCCGAATTGGTCAGTGGTAGGCGAAGTTAAACGTGACATGTAGCCCAGTTGCATTCGGTTGTGAAATCGCTTACAAGAAACAGAGAATCGTCGGTTGCATGCCGTAACAGTCTTCTCACTAATTTTGCACCATCGGGAGATGTCGACAAAATTTTGTGAACCGACAGTCAAAGTTGCGAAATTTGGACGCAAATCAATTTCCGAGTTTTGAATCGGAGAGAGGGCGTTTTACACTAGCAACTTGCACGTTTCGCAGAGGTGCTCAGATTTGGATGCGTTTTTCGTATGAACTTTCAAACTTAGAATATTTCCGTTAGTCGAAAAGGTGTCCCTTAAACCGCGCTAGTGTCCTTTTTATGAGCTTCGGCAAATTTGTAATTTTGTAGAGCGCGATATGACCATATCATTATCTGTGCGGATCTATGCATTTGTGTCTGTTTGTTTACCTGGTAGCTCGCATAAGAGGCACACTGAAGGTAAAGTTGCGGAATTTGGTAGATAGAAGTTATGCTGCAGGATCACCTTTTCAACCCAATATCAAGCCAATTCATCAATCCTTGGCGAAATGACATCCTCATAATGCATTCATAAGATTTTCGTACATTTTCATCTTGCAAATTTTATTATCCGGGTTGCGGAGAGAATGGTTAAAAGAAGAATTGGACGAGCAGTCCGGACCTGGCAAAATTTGGATTCCCGTCATTTGCGAGCAGTTTATGAAACTATCTTGTTCGACTGATAAGTGGCGAAGATGCGTTTCATGTTAGCGCTGTACGTCATCCCAATTAATTTTGCTGTTTTGGTTACCGCGATTCTCGTAAAATTTGTAATAGCTGTATTTTCCACTCGTAGCAAGATGAGTGCCAGATTAATTTTTACAGAAATTTTACTTCCTCGGGAATGGTCTGATTCGAACAAATTGAATTTATGAGTTTCGTCAACGTTATTTCGATTTTAGCAATGCTCTAGTACATTTCGTTTTTTGCACATTATGTTTGTTTATTGGAATTTACTTCAAAGGAGAACGCGGTTTTTAATGACTGAACTTGATTATTACTTATTTAGACTATAAAGCTGGAGTTGTATTCGACTATTTCGTACTGGCACGTCTTCGCTCCACTTTTTATTGCAAGCGCATTCAATGGCTACTTCCTGTTTATTGTTTTCATTAGGACGGTCGTTGACGGAAGGGATTGCAAAGCACCATTTCTTAAGTGAGTCGTTCGCTGGTTGATTATTGTCGACAGCGGCACACCTTCGTCTTGTTGTCAGTTTTCGGTGTTTGGCTCTACGAGTTGTGCTGGCCGATCACCGAGCTGAGACAGTCGAAGAACTGGGAGCGACGCCGGTATCAATTTTGTGGCATTAATTGCTCGCGGGCTGCGCCACTCTCATTCGTAATAGGAGATTGGTTGTCCGACCTACTCATGTTACTCGTTCAGAGCACTGAATATTCTGTGTGGTGATAGTACTTGACATTGATTAGTTGTGCAATTTTTCGGGCCGTCTGTTTGCATAAGCTTCAGATTTGAAATGCAGGACGAGCGTTTGGATGATTGGTGCCCAGATTCTTAGCAGGGAAGGGGATGATTATAGGGCAACAGCCTGCCTTCTCCAGATTGAAGGTCTAACTGAGATGAGAACGTTCAATGATTCTGTTAGAGATGGTAATTTTCAAGCAAGCTATAGTCAATATACTCCTTATGGCAACTTCATGGGGAGATTGCTGGTTAGTGACATTAGGTATATATTTTGTTTACATGATAACTTATGATTTCCTTGAGAACTGTAATTCCATCCCCGGAGAATCGAGTGTGGCATCCATTGTCCAAGGACACCGGTACTGATATCCGATTCCAGTCCATCGGTTGAAAGGTCTTCGTCCCATCACTAATGTAATCTGTATCTTATTCGCCGCTGGGGGCCTAAATTCGTAGTGCTTATTATAATTTCCTCCATTTTCATGTCACGCTAAAATCCTTAAATTTCGCTTTCAGATATGCCTTCAGCTGGTCGCGTTTGGTGATGCTGGGCGTGTTCGAAACGTTGCTTTGCTACAAAATGAACGGTGATCTTGAGGATGGACAGGTGGCCGTACAGTCATCATATGGCGTCGTTTTCCTTCCCCTCTGGGTACTTATGGCCGCTCTTTGTTTTCAGGCTTGCCGCCTTTTGTAGTTTTTATTTTCTGCACTGGCCTGTGCACCGCAGTTTTGAATTCATTTTTGGCCAGAAGGCGGAAATGGAACAACAACAATCGGCTTTAGATTGACGAAGTCGCGCATTGACATTGCCGTTGCAAAGTGTACAGGTAAAGCAAAGTAACATGTTGATTATCGTTATCAGCGGACCGTCGTAATTCCTGTATTGCCTGCTCATGTAGAATATTGATGTTCGATGTTATTGCGTTATCTGATTCCGTATTTAAGTTATTGCGGGACTGACTTTCAAGGTACACATCGTGGCTTCGTTTTTGTGTGTGGGTGTGGTACTTTCAAGGTCCACTGTTGGCAGTGGCAGTGGCAGTGTTACTCAGTGCTAACATCCAAAATTTTTCGTAAGCTGTTCGAGGTTGGCCACATGCCAAGAATGCAAAGTTTAGAGACTAGCGTTCATGAAATGTAGTTAGGGGCTGATCAAGTGTTTGTTCATTCGATAGAATTTTCAGAACGACATTAGCGCGAAAAAAACTGTCAAAGAAAGCCAGGAAAAAATAAATTTTCGTGGGCGATTTTCGTTTTTTTTTCCAGCTTCTGCTGGGCTTCCAACATCCAGTTTCTGACCTTTCTTCTCCATACACCTTAGATCTTTCTTCTGCACACATCCTACATACTGCTTAATCGACTGTTTGATTGGCAAATTGTGTGATGATTTGTCAAATGTTCAGAAGTCTGCGTGTTACGTAAATCGATGGTCTCCTTGAACAGATGCCCTTCTCTTGATGTTAAGAGTTGCACGGTTTCCATCCGTATTGGGTTTTTATATATTTTGCAGCTGTACGTTGTTTTTTTTTTTCTGATTGTTGATAATATGGATGAACACTTGAAGTGAATGCAAGTTTCCGAAACAGAGCATGAGCATTGACTCAATAAATTGTTGCTCTCTGTTTTTTCGCTTCGGCTGCGCAACGAACCAGCTGGAAGTTTTTGTTATCTCGGCAATTTTCGCACCTTAACACGTCACGATATGCTACAACAGTGGCCAACCGGAAGTAATGGGGCCAAAAGGGGCGTACGCATCATATCTGTAACCAATGAAGAGGAGCTGCGGTACTGGACAAAGTGAACGCATTGGTTTACTTTTTAGCTCAGTCGGAGCTAAAAATGGCAGTGTTAGCACACTGTTGAAGCCAGTGGCAGTGGCAGTGTTAGCACACTGTTGGCAGTGGCAGTGTTAGCACACTGTTGAAGCGTATCTGCGCTATCAGTAGCGCAGATACGCTTCAACAGCGAAGCGGAAGCTTACTCGCCGAATTAGCTACGCGTGGACGAAAAAAGGTAGTCAGAAACGATCAAGAATGGTAACCTATCTCAGCCACTCATTAAATTCCATCGTAATCACTAACGTTTACTGATCTTCCCCGTCACATGTCAAGTGCGTATCGGTTCCGTTTGGCATACATTTGCACTGTCTGGAATTAACGTGACCAGTCTGGTCCGTCAAGCACAGCTGAAAGTTGAGTATGTCATGGCGTCCATCATCTGCTGTGTTGCTCTGCTCGCAGTTCTATGGTCAATTATCAGGGGCAGTTGCCTTGTTTGAGAAGTAGCGGGAGGTTAAGGAAGGGTGGGGTAGTCCTTCTTGGGCGGAAGCGTTCCTAGATGGCGGATTTCGAAAGACTGAGAGGCTGGCGCAAGCATATCCAGTCACATACATACAACATAATCACGGGATGGATGAGCTGTTCCTGACCATCACGTGGAATAACAATGTTCGGCAGCATTTCCGAAGAAACCAGTTTGTTTGCTACTGTTCGTTTTATTTACTGGACGCATCATACCTGAAAAGAGATGATCTTATTTTCCCATATCGTAGAATGCTGTGGCTCGCAACTGGTTCATGACACAATCATTCTTAGAGATAAAATTTGAGTTGTTTAGTGGTTTGCTGGACTTTTCCGCATATGGCATATTAAGTGATTCGTGATGAACATTTCACTGGTGCCCTTTTTGGTTGCGTTAGATGTTTTACTGATCAACTGCTTATCTCTTTGTTGCAAAACTTTCCACTTTTGTCGACCTTTTGAGCTCGTTTGAAATATGTTCAATTTGAATTAATCTTGTCTCCAGCAAGTATTCGAAAAATTTTTATGAGCCACTTTTCGGGTCGAAATTTTGCTATTCACCATGTTTTGTCTGAAATTTTAATGACATTATGGATACCTTAGAGACACGAAATATTTTAAAAAAAATGGCATCAAACGACCCTCAAACATTCAAATTACTGAGAATTTTACGATTTTCGAGAGGCTGCCCATCATAAATCCCTAAAATTTTTTCTTGTCGCTCTCATACACGAGTTTTAATTCCTTTCATGCCTTGTCATCCTGTCGGTTGCATGGCCAGTGCTCGAAAATGCTGGGATTTGCACGTCACTCGACCCTCGCTGGCTCACGTTTTGAGCTTGGTCAGGAAGATGCACGTTTGTGATTTGGACAACGTAGCAGAGTTTCTAGCACAAAATTTGAATTCGGATAAACCTTGACGTGGACGATATAAGCATAACAAAGACATTTGAATCAATTTGAGGCACTTAGACATATGCACTAAATATGCACTGAAAGAAGAAACGCCTCGCCATCCGTACGTAACCATTGGTCCGTATACCATTTTCTTGCGCGGTTGAGTCAAGGGGGTAAACGATGCGTGAAAGGTTACTGTTTTTGAAGCACCATTGAAACGAAATGGAAACTGGTGTCAGATGTGGAAGTGCGACGATGAATAGAATTTTTTAATTCTGTCTTGTACGACGAAGTTGCCACACTCATTCATGGCTGTTGCAGTGAAGTTAGCTCTAAATGTGTGCTGCCAAGCTCATAATTAAATAGTAACGTCAACGTGAACTGATGAGCGGTGAAAAATTCATATTGTAGCACTTGCTTTCTCTGCGCTGGAATCGCTCGCCAACGTCTTCCTTGCTCATATGAACGGATCGAAGCACGGGACTGTTGCATGTTTGACGGCTTGAGATTCCTTCTCTCTATTATGTTTTCGTTCGCGATTGCTGACTTACTGAGTGCTAATTGTGGCAAAGTTTTGTCCATGTGTTTCTTGCATGTTTACCAGCGTGTTTTGTTACGCGTATTAGAGAGTAACGGAACGATTCCAATCTCGACTTCCGCAGTTCGGCTCCGAAAATAAGTGAGAACACGTGCAAGGGGAGCCAAACGATAGGCGCTTTGACCACTGCTTACCCATCACACCAACCGCTTTCATAAAATGTTCGGGAACAACAGAGATTCAGTTTGTCCAAGCTGATCGCTCATACAAGTCTCCCACTAAAGATTCTTTGCCTTTCGTAAGCTAAATTAATCGTAAAGACGCGTGAAAATCTCTCCGGTCCGACTGGCTAAACATGGGATTCTATCAAATAAATAAACATGCAGACTTTTTTATCCGCGCTTAAGCGCCGCTAACTTCCCTCGGGGCTCGATAAGTTGGTTTGAAAAATCAACAGTTTGAAAAATTCTCTTGAATTCTGTCATGGTTATTTCTTCATCTCTTTCTTCTTCTGCTCTTTCTTCTTCTTTCTTCTTATCCCTCCCATGCGATTTGTTAATAGCATGATGAGGGTATCCTTTTGTCGCTGTCCTGTCCTTTTCCATAGACTGCAGAATAACAAACAGGACCAGATGAATACATCGTTAATTGTAGTGCCGATTCTAAGAATGAATTTGATCTCGGTGGCTCTTCACTGTGCCGTGTGATCGACGTTCTCTACGGAGCGATATTTCCCTTTGTTGTGCTCGCATTCTTGAAAATTGCACTTCATATCGGCACAGTAGCACATAAACATCGACATAAGGTATTTTCTGTAATATTTTCTTTGTAGAGCAGCTTAGCATGAAAAGATGTAGGGAGACGCAGGATGGAACTGGAGCCTCCATAAAGTGTCATGTTTTCTCTTCGAACTCCTTTGAGCCGATTTGGTCGCAAACGTCGTTGCCGCAGATAAAAGAAGAAACCATCCCAAAATAAAATCCATTTAAGAATAATTGAAAACTTTAATGAAGTAATTCTTTAAAATTTATTGCTCGCAACATGTTTGCAGTGCAGTTATTGCTAATACCTCCTTGCCCACAACGAAGGTGAAGTGTTACTGAAAGAAAAGGAGAGATTGAGAGATTTTGACGCCTAAAAGGGTATCGAGTGAGAGGAAACAATGGGTCATCTAGAACGGAAGGAAGATGAAAGAAACCAGTGGCTTGCCATACGACTCCGTATTTCGGTTTTTGTTCCTTTGGAAAGAATGCAATAGTGATTCATCGATTTCATGTCCTCGCCTTCCATTATTTTCCTTCGCCCTAAAATAAGAGCAGGGAGAAGATGGCGCGCAAGGGATTTCAGAGTAAATCATGCCCCTATACAAGGGACGCGCAAGGGGGGAGGGGGTGGGAAAACGTGGGCGCATACTGAAGAGTAGAAATGCGCAGAATTCCCCACCCTGAACAACCTGAAGAGGCGAATTGAAAACTTCTCCCGCCCTTCGTCATGGTAAAAAACGCGAAAGCGAGGGAAACCCCGACCTGGGTCGCCAATCTTTTCAGTACTTTCGACAGAATTTTCCATTAAAAGGACTTGAGGGAGGAAACTATCGTTTTGAAACTATTAGTAGGCGGTAGGCAGGTAAAAGTGCATGAAAAATGAGAAGCTTCTTAACCAAGCTCTTGAAGGATTCAAAAGTTCTGGAAACTTCTTATAGGCACCCAGAAAATAGGAATTCTTGGCGTCACTGAAAGCCTGCATGTATGCGTCTCGCTGGAAGTCGTTATTCGCGATTCAGAACAGCATTCATGTAACGGTTCCGCAGCACGTCAATCAAAAAATTGTGCCTTGCAAACTTTTGCCTAAAAAATTACAGACTCTCAAATTTTGGTCTGGAAATAACGATGCTAAGAAATTGTTGAAACTTTGGAGTAGCGAACTCATTTTCGGAAGAAATATGTGAAATAAAGTTTAGAAGTGAAAAGGATTTCATAGAATCGAAAACAAGCAAGCTCAAAGCAGCCACAGTCGATAAGCGTCGGCGATAGACAGACAAGTAGGACGAAGTCGGAGTCCATGCAAACAAGAAGCAGTTCATCGACATTATGAAGTTTCTCGAGAAACAAGCTCTCAGAGCAATTTGTGGCTGATATATATGTAAATTGATATGTGCTTTTTGCTCTTCGAATCATTTGTTGGCCATTTGATATTTCTTGTTCAGTTTGTTCACGGAATTCCGCTCTTCTTTGCAACATACAATTCTTTCCCTCTATCTTCCACGGACGACCTACCACATTTTCAAGAAAATTTTGCAAGCTTCCAAAACCTCAAACATTTGCCCGACTCTAGTTTGCGAGGTCACTCCACATTCCTAATTAGCCTCCATAGCTAAACAATTGCACCTTCGCACAGAAGTTTTGCGTCAGTGTTTAAAACCTCACGTCTGCATGATCTGCACCCATCTCCTTTTCCTAATCCGCAATAGCGGAGTTACGGGGAAATGCGCTTACCCGTAGTTTCATACTATTTACGATTGACAGTCCCTGCCGGCACTATCTACTCAATCCACGGGGTCCTTTTTGCATTGACAGAAGGCAAAAAAGAATAAGAGCTGTGTTACGGAAAAAAGCTATTTTCAAAAAAAAGTTTTCGTAATTATTAAACAGTTCAGCTTGCAGATGAGGTCGTTGCGTTAAATCGACATAAGCTTTAGACCCTTGCAGATTTGTATTCACATTTGAAGAAGCGAGACAGCTCTGAGCTGAATCAGATGTTGTTGTCGTATTGCGATGTTCTTAGGAAGCGTGAAAACCATTTACCGCATTACGTTGTGTGAAGCCCAGAAAAGGCATAAGGCTCACTGTTTTCTTGAGGAAATGGGTAAGGGCATGTCAGGAGGGAAAATTTTTTTCAGTCTTTGCTAAATTTCATGGCATCTCAGCAGTGCTTCAGTTTTTTTCATCATGGAATTCCATAATATTCCACAGTGGTTTGTGGAGTTTTTTTTTGGGGGGGGGGGGGTGGCTGCTTGGAAATTACCCCATTATTTCTCTACATTCAGATCAGCTTTTTCTTAAGGTTGGGAGGGGAGGAGGAGGAAGGAGGAGGTGACTTTATTTCCGGTGTTGGGATAATGATAAACATCATAATGGCATTATGATTTAGCAACAGCGAACCTGAAAATGTATACCAATATCATATTGGTCACCGCCTGAAGGTGCTAATTCCTCATAAGGGTGCCATTACTCTGTTGTCTATTGGTGACATCTGTTATGCAATATTGTACTTTGCATTGTTCAACAAGGTTTTCAAAGAAAACATCATTTGTGTATGATTAAAACCGTCGAGCACAACCAATAAAAGTGAAAAACGTAGTTCAAGAGTGTTAAAATGCCGTCACTGTCTCTTAAAAGCAGCGTAACAATGGTACCAGACGAGGCTACTATGTGGTTTGCGTTTTGTTTTCTGTGTTAGTATAACTGTAGGGCGCAATAGCTCAGTGGTAGATTCCCCGCTTCGCGTGCGGGGAGACCCGGGTTCGATTCTCGGCTGCTTCCCACCATACAACTGACAACCCAGCCAGATGGTGGGTAACAACGGGCTAAAACAGCCGAAGGGATTGCTGTGCTGGGCGTGCGATTGCCTCAGTAACATCGAGACACCGCACTGGAAGGCCCGGGCAATAACGTGCTAAAGTTTCAGGATCCTTAGTAATTCGATGGGGCTGTAATGAGGGTGGGGGATCATGCAACGTTTTAAACATTGATCAGAACGTGGCTCGGTTATGTCGTAATAGACACTGTGATACCGAGACAAAAATTAGGACTAGCACAAAAAATCAGTCAAGCGCGCCAGACTGTCAATGCGCACTTCCCATCGTTCGTCAGGTTATCGTTTCTATTAATTTTTGTCGCCAGAGATCCGAATTGACATTCTCGTCATTATAGCATGTTTGAGAGTATTCAGGACATCTCCCATGCTGCTAACGCACACTACAGTGAAGGATGTGAGGAGGTGGGGATTGCCTAGGGCTGCAATAAAGTGGCGGTCCTAGAACCCTTAAATTTCGTCGTTGTCCAAGTTCCGGACCAGTCTTGGTCCTCTTAGCTTTCTGGCCGAAACTCAAAAAGCAGTGAAAGATGCGCTGCGTTCTTCGTTGCAAACATACACTAAAAAGCACTGTCACTGATGCCTTGCATGCTTCTACAACGGCAATATGTTTTTAAGTTTAGTTGGTGATTGATTTTTTTTTCAAAAGATTCCTAGTCCGAATTCTCCAAAAATGTCTTTATATTACAGCGGTTGCACCGATGTAGCAAAAGTCAAACGTAGTACGAAGTAGCTTTAAGCTGCGCTATGATCACTGCGTCACTGCTTTTATGCGCAAATCGTCGCGCGCAACGTAGTCGTTTCTGAAGAATAGTATGATGATAATACCTTATTTTTAATATCAAATATGAACGTTATCTGAAAATTGCGTGCTAACCATGAGTGCATGAAAACGTGTTATAAGTGTGAAGGAACGTTTTGACGAGAACGCTTGAGAGCGCGCTTCCTTATCGCACGTGATCGAGCTCACTACTGAAGTTAACTGAAAATGCAAGCAACAATGCATCGCGCATAAGGATGGGTAATACGGAGATTGCGGTAAAGCAATAATGATGTTCTCATCCACTAAGTTCTCATTCAACTTAGTCGTCACCGCAGCACGAATATGGGTAATTAGAAAATTAATGATGGTCGCCTTACGTTCAGTCTTCATTAATAAGCCAGAAATCTGGTCCGTGTTGAAGACCGTCCTCGTTGGTCGTTCGCGCATCTGGAATGGGCGCTATTAAAGCTCGTTATTCAATACAATCAACCTGCAAAGTAGCGTGAGAGAAGCTTTTCGGAGGAGACCGTCAAGAGTGAGTTCAGTAAGTGAAACGACGATGACTAAAATCTTTTTTAGCGGATGAGGGATGGGGAAGGTAAATAAAGAAATGCAGCTATGATGCAAAATGGGACGAAGATAAAGACCACAGAAGAACAGTATAAAAGATGAAATGGTCAGCGGTCGATGCAGCTGGGTATCACAGAATCAGTCACATATAAATAGTCACACATAAGAGAGACAAAGCAACAACAGGTCTCGCATCGCCGAATGGCTGAATGGTAGACGGCAGACAACTTTAAAGCCGTGAACCGCCATCAACAATAGACCAATATCTGCGAACTTCGCGATATCAGAAGAATAAGTAGGACCGAAACAGCATAGCGACCGATAGACATTGCTTGTTTCGTGGAGCGCAAGCAAAAGTGCAGATTTTTGGGTGTGCCTATGCACACGTTCACAATAGCATTACAGGAATATTTCTGGAAGAACGGGACTGCTGGCGAGCACCGAAGTGCCCTTCATGTTGTCGCAGCACTGCGAGCGGTTAGACAGAGCAGATGATGGGGCATACATGAAAATCTCCTTACCTCATTTTTCTTAACTTTTCGCGGATCACTGCTTTCGAATTATCAAAGTGCCAAAGTGTGCGGGCACAATCTTTAACCGGACGCATAAGCAAATTCTAGCAACCCACAATTGCAAAAGGCGCAAAAATTTAACACTTTTTGACAATTTTCTTAGGTTTTCCAAAAAATTTACTTATTTTCCAGTGTTCGTAGGTCGGTCGGCTACGAATAACTTCTCAAAAATCCTACAACTTGCAGGTGACCCTTAAGTGAGGGGAGAAGATCGATTCGGCAGACATAGGAGGAGGTTGTACGTGATTCAGGCTGCTTTCACATGCTCCACTTTTGATTGCAAACATCAGCAGCTTCTAGCAGAGCATTTAAATTGAAGATCAATACTTGCCTTGTTTTGCGAACAGAATAGCTTTTTGAGCGTTTTATCTGTGACGCACACCGCGTGACAGTCTTAGTCTGTGCGTGTCTAGTTCGCTATCGCATCTTTTACATCACATCGTTGAAAGAATGGAGACATGAAATGTAGTCGCTCATCGCGAATATCGCCATTATGAAAAATGCTAAAAAAGTTAAATTCATCTGGACTATACTAAGCAGTCTACCGGTCCTCTTTGCTGTAACTGTCAGATCATCATCGCGTTTTTCGGAAATTTGCCTCTACATTCTATTTCAAACATCTAACCCTGCAGTGCGATTTCGCAGTTGATTTGATATACCCTCCGCAGTTCTCCATCTCCAGATATTTGACGCCGTTTATGTGCTTCTGTCGTGTCCGGCTCTGTACTGCTATACGCCTTCGATTTCTTATCTGGAGTCTTTAAGAAACATCACACCTGAAGGGGACCGGCGTAAAGCAATAAACAGTAACGGCAATAATAAGAAGATACATTTTCAATTCCTAAGGGGGAGGAGGTTTTAGGGAAATGATGTTTTCAGAGAGAGGTGAGAGGAGCTGAGTTTAGAAAGGGAGCTGAATGCACGGAACCGGCTTATGCAAGCTCAACATAGTCTCCTGTTAAATTCAGTCTTCATCTGCGCAGAAGAAGACTGAATTTAACAGGAGACTATGCTGAGCATGAACTTCAGTGTGTTCTTCTGTGGGATATAGTTCCGCATCATGCATTTTATGAGCATACCCTATCTATAAGTTCATGACCTAGCCATCGTTGAGCTCCGTTCAACGTTGTACGGTACTGGAGAAAGGGAGTGCATTAAGGCATGGACGATGTTGTTCAGCTGTTTTATCAGCTTCGATCTTGTAGAGTCACTTCGCACATCCACTTTGCGTTTCAAAACACCGCTCCGCTCATCTCCCTCACCCCTCCTGAAGCACTATATGCTGTTCAGATTTATAAGATGTGCGGTCGGTCCAAGGTCATTCGGTTTCATCATCCAGAAACGAAACGTTGTAATTTTAATTCGGAATTTGCTTCCGACCTTCTTAGCTAGTAGGCTATTGTCGAGTAGAGTTGAGGAATGTTTCAGGATTGGCTGAGGATCGAACAACTCCATAAAAGCATCGAATAGAAGGAAAGAAGGCTGGAAGTGACTCTCTCGATGATGAAAATCTGGAAGAATCAGGATGAAGTCATGTTTAAACTTATATTGATGAAAATTCAATGATGTTATATTACACGGAGGATGTGTTGGGTGCGGAGGGATTTTTATTCTGAAAAAGAGACCAGAGGGGAGTTAGAAGTTGGACAAGTTCCCGGAGACGTTGAAAACGTCAATCCTGAAAAAAAAACAGTCATCCTTCATCGAATTTGCATATTTACAATCGCTGGCGTTCGTTTACTGACTTTTATTCGCGAGTTTAGTCAGCGTTTGCACGGTTGGTCGTGCAGTCATCCAGTCAAGTGAATGTGCACAGACTGACTCGATCGTTTGCCGAATGAGGAGCGACCGCAACCAAAATCGCATTTGATTAGATCCCATTCAACGGCCCGTTTGTGCACTTTGTAGTTCATCAAAATGTAATAATTTGATTTCATTTGCATGAACAATGTTCAGTCATATTCCAGTTGGCCTAGTGAGCCAGTCTTCAAATGTAACTTCCCAGTTCCTCTCTTATCCTCTTAATGCAAAACGTTCCTCGTTGCTCTGAGTATGCTATCACGTTCTCGTTGAATCGGTGGGGCACATAGGGAACCTTAATTACAGATGATCGCCTTATCTCTGGAACCGTTCATTTTTTTGTGATTCTATATATTATATTAATAACCAAAATGAAAAAATATTACACCTACTTGCATGTATTTATTACCTTCTCGAAATGAATGTTCGTTATGAGTTATACGTGAGCTGGATAACATAAAAGCAGCAGTTCTCTTTGAGGAAAAAAGAACAATTTTTAACCTCAGCATCAATGAGATACAGAACTAGGGGCGCGTGAGGGCATGATAACAGCTTTCTAAGAGGAAACTAAAAGTTCTGTGAAATCCGATCCAGTGACTGACGAATAAGTTTCAAAGATTCCGGAAGGAATTTCTGCGGTTATCTGGCCAGTAAGAAGAGCTCTGCTGCTTGAGTCAGTAGTTGGCGGGTGATACAGACATGCACCCATACTTATAGACACGTAGACATGAAGCCGCAACAATGTACTTTGCAAGTAAAAGAACATGATAAGTCAGAAAATGAAAACGAACGAAACTGTGACAACATGTGGATCATTAGCACACTAATAAACTGGAACTGAGCATCGAGTTTAGCCAATAAACAATACCTCTGCAATCAATTATAGCAGAAGAAGTAAGGTCTATTAGCTAAGCTCATAGGCTCACTGAACGGTAGAATAATAAAAAATTAGAACAAAAAATATGAACTGCGGGGAAAAAAGACTCGACGTTAAAACTTGCAGTTAACGCTAGGCGTAGGTGACACATGCGAAGCTAGTAAGTAGAAAGCCAAAGGGCGGAAATGTTTTGGCAATTTTACTCATTCGACCACCCAGTTTCGGAAGCTCCTCCAACCCACATGACATCGATCGTGCAAACCTTCCAATAAACATTTGTTTGCACGCATTTCGCCAAATTTGCAATTTGCAAAGCGCATTGCGTTAGCCGTCTGTGTATATGCCTTCTGTCCGTTCGACAGTTCCAACTCATGAAGAACTAAATGTAACATTGAAAAATTTGGTGACTACACCCAAGTCTGCAGATCCGGAGGATTGAAACCCGTTGGGAAGAGCAAAAAGCCGAATGGATTTCAATGTCTTCTTGCAAATCGAATCAACTGAATCATTTAAAATGAACACTTAGGTCGACGACCTGTATGATTAATCCGGTCAGATAAAAGTTGCGTATTCTTCACTCAAAGGGTGCTTGAATCACCAAATTGTCTATCGTCAGAACCCTGACGTGTATTTCCACTTGTTCTGTAGCTCGATTGGACAATTATGGACTGCGACAAGTTAAAAAATTGTACAAAATTCCTATTTCTGCGGTCCGATTAACTGAACAGTTCTACCCGTTGAAAATGCATGTATACATTCCATCCTTTTAACGTGGTGTAACCTTCATCGGGGTCGGTAAAATAAACTAATTTGGAATCGGTTATCGGAGATGATCCGACGGCGTGAGTCATAAGTACCAAATTCCATGTTTTTATTGGTTGATCTCTTGGAACCACCTGGCAGATAGACAGACAGACACGCACACATATAAACGATTAGATGCCATGCCTCCAGAATGCGCTTCGCAAATTATAAGTGTGCTTAAATGCTTAAATGCTTAGATGCCAAAAAATAAAAAATTACTTCGCAAACAAAAAAAATTACCAGTTCGCAAATAGTTCAAGAAAAAGGATCCTTAGTTGAGGGTTTACGCCAGCCCAGTTATGATGATGCATAGGCATTTCTCCTCCTTAGTTTTTGAAAATTTTTTGTCACCACTTTCAGGTCAAGAAGCCCTAATTTACGGAAATAACTCGCAAACAATCTTTTAATGAGCCGGGATTGCTAGAGGCGAAGAAAATTTCACGCCCTGGACGGTCCTTCTCGAAAACTTTCCAATATTTCCGGAAAAATTTCCAGTAATTCCATTGTTTGGTACTCTTCTCGATTTACCTGCTGCGAGGAGTTGTACAAAAAGTTGGGAAATTTGCGAGCGATTTCTCTTCACCTTCAACCATAGTCGAAGGGAGGGGGGAAAGGAGGAGAGCGGTATGTGACGTTTGGAGTAGCCGCCTCGCACACCACTCGCACTCACTCCCACTTGTTCTGTGAGTCGACCAGTAGAAAATGCAAGCAGATCGGTAGCAAAATGTATGCGCATTTTTACCCATTCGAGGAGGTGACTTCTTCAAGGTCGACGGATCAGTTTGAAATTGGGTATGGGGGTGGGTGGACCTAGGTTGTTGCTTATCCCTGATCAAATTTCGTAACTCTCTTCCAGTGTTTACCCAGCTGAAGCCACAGAACAGACGGACAGACACAAAACTGCGTAAAAGCACGGCATCGTCAAAACACACTTTGCAAGTATGGATTTGTTACAGAGCGCAAAAACAAATTTTTCTAGGCAGCCTTATGAAGACCACTACATATGAAGGCCCTGAGCGATTACATGTTACAATTAGATTAAACCGATGCAAACGGCAAACAACCAGTGAGGAAGGTGGAGGCTGATGAAAACTACATTCGTATCTGCGTGTCAATGGCAGTCTTTGTCAACAGCAAACGGATAATTGTATCGATTGCTGCTGGCGATGGAGGGGCGGGAGATTAAAAAAACCGAATTTATAATTGCTTGGTTGATTTCATTAGCACTGCTTAAACTATCCATGCAGCACTTCATCCAAAGAGTTGGACACAATGTTGCCAACAGCATCTCGACTAAGGTTCAATTTTGAAAAACAATTGTTGTCTATAATTCCAGCCAAGTTCATGTCAGATGAAAGAACTCGGCAGGGTGAGTACAAAGCGTGCTTTTGATCTGATCAAACAGTTAGCTTGCTCGGACAATCATCAATGAGGTTGTTTGAAAGAACCACCGCAAAAAAATCATATGCACATGAGGAGCGCAAATCACCACGGCAGCCACATGTAAAAG
Organism: Toxocara canis; assembly: GCA_000803305.1. Taxonomy (NCBI): domain Eukaryota; kingdom Metazoa; phylum Nematoda; class Chromadorea; order Rhabditida; family Toxocaridae; genus Toxocara; species Toxocara canis. The sequence continues at coordinate 10,750 of JPKZ01001412.1, read as the reverse complement.
ACCTGGATTTTTAATAATTTGACATTCATATCGCATTGCGAATTGGGTCCCTCTAGCACATTCACCTCCACAGTTGCAACTGCAACGGTGAGTTCAGTTGACGAGTGCCCGAGTGCAACCTATGAGGCATCGAGTCTTGCAAAGGCACTCTGCAAAAGAATCTCTACGTGAATTCCGGAACATATAATGCTCTCTAAGTTTCTTAATGTTTGGTCGAAGTCAACACGTATGACTGGCAAATGGATCTAAACCCACAACTCCATGAGAGTATGCATGAAACGCGAAATTGTTGATAAAGCCATAATCAGGCCGGCTAGAATTTTATATCGGAGACTTCCACCAAACTACTGTAGAATGCCATGGCAAATGTACCGCATAGCTAAGGGTTATTTAAATTATTTGCAGAATGTCACGATGTGAGCTTCTTGACACGTCTGTTAGATTCTCAAACATATGATGGTTGAGAGATCGTGGTCTGCATATGGTTTTTGCTTGCTTTGGCAAAGTTTGCAAATGCAAAGCGCATCATAGCGGCTCCATCAAACTCGGGAGTTACTGAAGCTTGTAATTTAAATAACCCTTGCAGACCACGATGAAATTTGGCATGTCTAACTTGCACCACATAATAAATTTTTATACCCCGTTTCATTCCGATTTTTCGACTGCTGAGACGCTGCAGGCGTTTAAATGAGTGAAAAATTTGTATGTCTTTTGCAGTCATTCCGGATGCATCTTTAATTGGCCACAGCGCAAAAAAAGGAATCTTTAAGTGAGATTTTCACGCTCGACCGAACCTGTTAGAAAGAGTGTTTCCATAATTTGTGGAGAGTTCAAGAAACCGGCTTGTCAGATGAGCGTCAGCGCCAGGGCTGATACTGTGCGCAGTCCTTGGCATGCATTCCAACTTGTTTCTTTCGCACTGACGGTTTGGTTACATTTTATTGTTGCCATAGCCTTGCGCGCTGTTCGTCAGAGCAAAAAAGGAGACGAAAGTAACGCTACTGTGCGCAATTCTTAGGTGACTTAACTCTGCGTGCAATGAACTCTTCCGAAATATACGTATACGGAAACTGTGGGTCAATTAATCGTCGAAACCTGAAGAAAGCCCTAAAATAGGAGAATCGGAGTATGTTAATCGTTGTCACATTAACCGAAAGACTGGTAGCTCCTATATCCCGCAGAGAACATGAACAGCGCTAAGGTGAGCGGGCGGGATCAGCGTTCCGATCGAAATAATGCAGTGTACTCCAGCGATCCAACGCCATACTGGCTGCTGTGTTTACCTACTCTTACATTTTCTGAGCATCACCAGAAATCTATCTGTCTCAACATCAGTTCGGTATCCGCTCAGTACTGGTTTAGATCGATCCTATATTGTCTCGGATATCACATAAGGACTTACCATGATATATAAAAATCATCGAATTCCTACTACACACAGTTCTGCCCATACTTGACGGACCTCATCAAAGTCGTACTTTCGTGCCGCGCATTTTTAGTTGTTCATTATTCCGTTCTCACTAGTAATGTTGTAATGCAGTATTGAATAAGGATTCAGTAAAGAATCACATGTCGCCTGTATCTACTTGGTTGTTTAAATCTTTACCTACCTTTACGCGCTTACGTTACAGAATAAGAAGCAGGGATGAGAAGCATCCGTCAACGTTGGAAAAAAGGAACAAGGTTAAACAAAGATGTTTCCAGTGTAGCAATCAGAAAACCCGAAATCACCTACGCAACTTTCCACTAAAAACTTATTTTGTCCGTCTGGATATTCTAAGATTTGCGAGATATGCATATTTGTACAAACTGGCTACTGCTGCAAATTATAGTATCAGGTTTAAAAAAAAACTGATGAAAACTATGAGCGTTATCTGCGACGAGATTGTTAATTCAATTCCGCGGTCAAAATCGAGAAATTCATTTATGAGTTACATACTGGCGATTTACGAAAAACATTGTGTTCTTAGTACAGCATAATATTTTTACTGGAAAATGCATCGGTGAATGAATGCCAGGGAAGCTTATAAGTAAATGTGTACAGTTCATCAATCGAACTTTCCAGTGTACTGGGGAATTGACTTGATTTTCGGGCAGAAAATTGGGCAAGCAGTCCAATTTTTAGGATTTACCCAACAGTTCCCGTTTTCGCTAATGGTCGGGCGAGATGCCAGACAAGGAACGATTACGATCGGTGGGAATTGTTAGTGCGTAGGCGTACGACATTCCGAACGAGCCGATGGCCAATCACGAAGGCCGGATGACCTAATTTTGGGAAAATAAATGGTGAATAAATTCACAATATCACCCTTGACAACGAATGAATTCTTCCAGCGCAACCCTGATAAATAGCATTAAGCAGACACAACATGAATGTGCTTAAGTACGTAGAGTGGTCTTCCTCCCCTATACATTATGCAGCATGTTTGCATATTTTCTGCAATATCACATTTGTTGTCTGCGCATTTCTAAGAATGTCTGTATCAAGAGCGCATTTTTGAACAACCTTAGCATAAATCTTTTTGGACTATAGGGACAATAAGCTGAAAGCACTTCGAAAGCAATGCTCAAAAGAACGCGTGAGAAGCTGTGGTGCACTGACGCATGCAGGCGGTGGTGCACATGCGTATAACTGCTACGAGAGTGACCCTGTCTTCTAGACTAAAATTTTGCAAAGCTCCTAAATCAGAATTCAAACGACTGCTCAGTGTAATGGTTCTGAGTTCGTGGCGAAATGAATCTAACTTGGATAAACGCGCATTTCACGTTGATACGTCATCAGCAAGTTGTCACAGCCACAGCAGTAGTCCGCATATCTGAGAGTGTATGTGAGTGTAGGTAAGGCTGCTTACCTAAACTCACTCATTAACACAAAAGAGCATACATTAACAAACCATTCAAACAACTTCAAACTGCATTCGCATCAGATGATGACATCAAATGTGCATGCTGTTGCCCTGGCTGCAGTAATTTGCGCCGTTGCCTGGGAATATAGACCCTAGGGCGCAAATTTGCTCCGGTGATTATTTTCAAGAGGCCTACGCGGTCCAGAAATCATAAGCTCCTAAGTTTTTGACGATGCATGGCTGGCTCAGGTGTAGGAGGTAGCAGAAAGTAATATATATGTTTATATTTATATGCATTTTATTTATATTCATATTTATAATTACATTTATATTTTATTTATATTTATATTTACGTTTGTACTTATATTATATTTATATTTATATTTATATTTGCATTTACTTTTATATTTATATGTGCATTTACATTTATATTTATGTTTATATTTACATCTACACTTATATTTGTATTATTTATATTTATATACCACCGCGAAGTCGCGGTTCAGCGTTCGCGGCCTCCGTCGTTCGCGGATTTTTCCTTAGAACGTAACAAATAATTGTTCATGGAAACCGCACATTTCTTTCGCAGTTTTTAGAGGCTTTTTTTCGTGGAAATAGATAACTTTTCACGCGTTTAACGGTGAGTCATTAAGTAAATTGCTTTGGGAGCAAATTTAGGGTTTAAACTACAACAGTAGGCATTCATAGGCATTTTTTTTACCACATCCAAAATTTGCGGTTTTTTACAATTCGCCGGTGCTCTACGAACGCAACTCCCGCTACTTTTTGGGGTCGACTATAAGATGAAATTGCACACGGCAACCTACCCTATGGTCTCCAGTTCGACAGTGGGGATCACAAGAAAGACTCCCAAGGAGCGGCTCAACGTGCGTTAGAAAGAATCGAAAAATATGGGAAACCTGTAAGGAAGATAATCCAAAGAAATGAAATTTTTTGCGGACCAACAGAAGCCATTTTTCGTTGATTAATTCCATAGTTCGTGGTTTGGCCCAAAAATCCTGGGCAGCAAAAGTATGACCCAGGAATTTGCAGGGCAAAGTAGGTCCGAAAGGGCTACTAAATTTTCGAAAACTGGGGTGAGGAAGCACACATGACTGGAGTGAATATTTTAATGCCAGCCAAATGAAAGTTTACATTATCACGAATCGCACAAAATGTTTAGCCTGCACTCCCCGAACCACACAAATTTTGTTTGTTCGTTGCGACCAACACTTTCTTTCAGGATCACACAGCAAGAATATATGGTCCTGCACCCTATCCTCTTATCCATGAACAGTTATTTCCGTAGCCGAAAGAGCTAATTATCTCTCCCAGCTAGAAATCCATCACACGGATGCTGAGAGCGATCCTCATTGTGCTATAGACGGGAACATCGCTAAATGCCTAAAATGACCTCCCTATGCAGTTCTCGAGGGAAACGTAAAAAGGCAAAGAAGAAACGGACGCGTTCCCTGTGCTCTGACCATATGAAAACAGAAAGAAAGCTTTACCACTACAGAAACGAGCTGAGGTGCTTTTTGTGCTAAGGAAGAACAGCGTATCGGTTGCTTTCGGTAACCAATCTTATCGTGGCACGTTTAAATGGACGAAGAGAACGAATACAAGCTCTCACAATGCTGTAACAAAAAGCATTCCATTGCCCTTTAAGCGACAGGACAATAGAATGCGCGTTAAGTGTGCGAAAAGACACGCTCACGAACGGACCAGCAATTTCAAGGCTCCCTGAGCTGTCCTTAAAAAATGATGTCTAAGGTTTATCACTCCAACAACCGATCGTGTATGGTCTTGATCAGAAGAGTTTTGAAGGTACGATCCATGACTTTTGCAAGGTACTATCCACTTTGCTTACGACTATATCAATATTAGACTTTTGCAGTTTCTATTAAATATCTTCTTCTTCCAAGTGAACATCACCTTTCACTTTTTTATTCTCCAGTAAACTGTGTCTTTTACGTGATACTATCCATCCTAAATAAACGCTTCTCGAAACTCTCAATAAACGAGTGAATAATTTTAAAACTTATCGATCGATGTATCTATCTAACGACCAACGCAACTTTTAGTCTGTGGAATTTCTAGGGGCATTTCGAAGAACTTTTACTGGCGCATCAATCTAAAAAGTATCTTAAGTCGTTCAAATTCAACTTCTGTGGTGTAACATTTCAACTCGCCTTAAGATGCGGCCTAATTTCAAAACTGCACATCGGCGTTTTTCAGTAGCACGAGCCGTTAAAACACGCAGCACTCGTAGCGCTCTGATGTACAGGGCAGTGACAAGACATGTTGTGCTGCAGCGTAACGTGTCTTGTCACTGGGCAATATTTCAGAATGAGGTGGCGCAGCAAGCTCCAGTTTTCGCTGTGGCTAGTTGCCGAGTTGTATATGCGACGCTTGACTATCATTGCTTTCTGTGGGATGCTATTGTCCATCGCAAGCATCTTGGGACTTAAGCAGTACAATGCACCACTTTACCAAGGAAGCATTTTGCTTTTGCGGGGAGGGGAAGGAGGGATACCAGCCGTACCCATCTCCCAGCAGTCGTAATTGTTGCTTCATTATAGTTAAATGCAGAGCCTATGTTGCGCCGTAACCAACCATTGTACTTATTTATTTCTCACTCTACTATGCACACTAATTCACTCCGCTATGAGAACGAGATACAACGACTTTTTCAAATACCGTATGTAACTTTTCTGCATGGATTGCAACTGCAGTGCAACGTGGCCCTAAACGCAAAAAACAAGCTTTAGCCAAAAAAATAGGAGGAAAGGGTGAAGGGAGGAGGAGTGCAACGCACCGAGAAGTATCTTCCGATTTTTCGGTAGGCGCCTGTTTAGGTCAAAGCGATTCGACGTGGTTATGGCCGATGCAATAGTAGAACCTATGTGCTTGAACCAAGAAATTTTTGAGCACTGAAATCTCGCTAAAAATTAATGCTCCTAAAATTTACTTCAGTCTTTAAAACATCATGGCTTGGCACATGCATGCGCTGAATCAGATCTGCTCACTCCGAAGCATTCTAATTACAAAATACGCCCTATCTGCATGTGCTCCGTTTGTCCTTACAGCGCTGCTACAGCACTATCACTGCTCCGACAGCGTTGCAGCAACGCTGTGAATTTTTAGCTGCAATCGTGGATTTCTCATGCTTCACTTTCGCTGAAGCGATTTGTTACAGCAGAACGTCGTAGTGGTGGACCAACTTTGCGCTAACGATAAATCAGCTATTTCACAAAGCGGTTTAAAGAACCATGACGAAAAGAAGCAATACTTGAGGATTATCTATCTCACTATGGGAACGGATCAAACGAAAGTAATCATTCATTAGAGAGTGTGAATGTGCACTATATATACATCCACGTTCGCTTTAGCTTGTGCGGGATCGTTGCGCTGTGTCTGTATCGTATATCTACATCAACAGCACAACCATTCCCTCAATCCCTCCTCATTCCTTGCGCATTCCTCCCTCTCTAAGACCAAACCGTGTCTTAGGATGGAGGCCACTTAATTCAGATTTTTAACTATAATTTCGGTCGCATCTTTAGTCGTTTTTCTTTTTTTTCAGAAGTCAGCGAGAGCGGTTGCCCAGACATTTTTAGGCCCATCCTAGAAAAGTTCTAGAAAAACCGCCAGAACGGATCGATAGTGACCTTACGATGACAACCGTACAACGATTTTAAGGAATACTGGGATTATAAAGGCGATATTTTATCATCAAAGCGACAGTTACTATTAACTGCAAAATGCAAACGTTGCAACGTAAGCATCAGCCGGTAACTGTGATGCGACAGTATACTCCTTAATCTTCGTCGAAAAGTAACAGCAGAAAGACATCAAGTTCGGTAGGGTTGTGAGGCGTCATCTGTGGAGGCCATCGACGGGCAGGCGAGGTACCACAAGCTCAAACTGCAGCACTAAATAGTGGGAGGATGGGACAAAGGAGAGACGAACGGAAAGGGTGGAGGGCAACGCTCACAAAGCGAACGGCGAATGCGACTGGCTGCACTAATGGCTGACTGATGGCTGGCTCGCTGGCTGCTCGGTATTGGTAGATGGGTTGTTCGTGCATGTGCACTTTGGGATGCAAAAAAAGGAAATAGCACCGCAGCAGTCGAGGAGCGTTGGGGCCCATGTTGTGTGCCTCTCGCATCGAGGAGAGGCATTGCGTAGCACTGTGCACTTACGCATATACTTCACCTCACAAGCGCGCGTTTCCAAACGGCTCGTTCTTTCGTCGGTTCGAGCGATTCCTCCCACAGCCTGTGTGCTTCATTACCCTTCAATCCCACTCTTTCTGCGGCTGTGGCTGCTGGCTAGCCAGACATATTTAAATTGTCCGACTGAACGTCTATCGAGTGCAGCCTGTGTGTTGCCTCCTTGCTCGCATCGCGAGTCATCCATCTATCACAGCAACACACAACATCACGCGTGTCTGGTGTCTGCGGAGGGGAGGGGGCGTTCCCCGTTGCACTGAGTGGGTGCTTCCTCTTTTAACGATCGCGCTTACTTTGCGTTCGACTGAAAACAGCTCTATCTACAAGGCGATAAAATAAACCGATGAACAAGATAACTAGGAAGAAGGATATTTTTCCGCTCTTCTTGGTTAAGGAGTATGACATCTAGTGGTATTCTTTCCCTCAGACCGTTCCACGCATTGTTCCTTAAAAAAGAAAGGCATCAAAATATTATCGCTTAAGTCTATTCTCACCTATCTGCTGCTAACTTTTCTTACTGGTCGACATTTCGGGAAGGAAAAGAGATAGATTAGGAAGAGTACCATCAATATGTACAGCTCACGACCCTAGTAAGGGGGACGGGGACGAAGGACTGAATTAGCGTAAGGTGGCTATGTCGAGGGAGGCTGGAGGTTATTTTTTC